>CAUYLG010016818.1:0-46194 GCA_963573385.1 Cacajao melanocephalus | reverse complement strand
TCTGCTTTGGGCCAGGCATAATTCTAGGTGCTGAGAACAAAGAGCTCAAAATCTAGAGGGGAAATAGTCATGCAAACAAATAATTTCATTATCATCATCATCATCATCATCATCATCCATAACAATTACTTGAATGCTAAGGACAACAGGTCTTAGAGTCTATTTAGCAATTGTTCCCTTTCCAATGCAGAAAGCCCCTTACCACATTCCTGATAGTCCTAGAACCTAGATTTGACTATCTGAGTGATGTGAGGTTCTTTATCTCCTGGTAAGGCTCACTTCACTTTGAAGTAGTTACCCTGTGATATTGAGCTGAAATCTGACTCTTTGCAACTTCGACCTAGCCTTGTCTTCTGGAGACCCTAAAGGCAATTAATCTCTCTTCCACACAACTGCCCAAATATCTAGAAATAGCATGGCTTCGGCATGAAAATAAATTATAATCAGTCTCTCTTTTCCTCTTAAGGTCTTAAAAAATTTCTTAGAGGCAAATGTATTATCCAGGAACTCACTACAAAGGCTGACACTGAGAATGATCCCCAAGCTTGAGGATGGCTGAGGTGCCCAAGACATACTGCCGCTGTGAAGTGTATGCTGGGCAGTACATCAGTCCCCAGCCGGGTTTCTCACTGCAGGATGGCCAACCAACTCTCAAGAACTTGCATCAGATCATATGAAGAAAATATTCATGTCATCATCATTAGATCCAGAAACATGCTTATTATTGTCAGACTTTGTATCTAACTATAAAGTGAGAAAGAGCCCAACAGTTTTAATCAAGAAACGATAACTAGAGACAGGAGAATCACTTGAACCCAGGAGGTAGAGATGGCAGTGAGCCAAGATCGTGCCACTGCACTCCAGCCTGGGCAACAAAGAGTGAAACTCTGTCTCAAAAAAAAAGAAAAAGAAAAGAAAAGAAAGGACAATCGTGTGAGAAGAAGACTACTAGCTCTGTGGTCCCTGGCAAGCTCCTGTTTCCTCGGCATGATGACAGGGTGAGGCCAGATCATCTTAGACACTCTTGCAGGTTGAGGGGGTCGGTTTGATTTTGTGAGAAAAATATCGCACCAGTGAAATGGCTTCACATCACCCCTTCTCAAGCCCCCATTCCATTACAGTCAAGTCTGATGATAGAAAGGTAATCATGCTGTTGATTGATGGGTGACAATACATGGTTTGATCAAAGGAATAAGACCTAGTGTTCAATAGATCAAGGAGGGTGACTATAGTTTACAATAAGCTGCTATACCTTTCAAGATAGCTAGAAGAGAATAATTCAAATATTTCTAGCATAAAGACAAATGTTTAAAGTGATGGATATCCCAACTATACTGACTTGATCCTTACAAATTATACGAATGTATTAAATTATCACATGTACCTTGAAACTATGTATATCTATTATGTATCAATAAGAAATTTTTAAAAAATATATAGCCATGGTAATAAAAATTGTGGAATTTCTTTCACCAAAATGTGAACTTACCTTTATTTAAAAAAAAAAACAAAACATCATGAGCAAAAATGATCTGTTTCCCAAGGGCTGGAAAGAGTCTACATGTCAGAAACAGTGACACTGGGTCTGAATGCCAGGGTGAGGGCTCACGACATGTGAGAGGTGAAGGGTCATTTCCGCTCCTCCTGCCTCATGTACTTGGGGCACAATCTCCAAAGGACTGGCCATCACCCTTAGAAGATCATTTAAATTGCAGTTTATTCTTTGGGACCATCGTAGTCCCTGAAGTCATTTAAAGTTTGGAAAGTGAGTTGAACTCAGTTAAGAAACTTTTTATCCTTCTGGGATAACATCCCCAAGATCCAATTATGTTGGCAGCACTGGAGGAAGTGTGCTGCCTGCTTCTTCTCCCCTCCTTCTCTCCCTTCCTCTTTCCCTTCCTTCCTTGTCTCCTTTCTTTCTTTCTGAACATCATAATCCCATTAACACGGTCCAACAACTTGTGGGTCAGTGATTCTGGGATTAATTCAAACTCCAAGTGCTTTCTCCTGTGCTGCAGCCAAGCCCCATCACCCCCAGTCTGTGCTTATGCAGTGGTTTGGGGCATCTGGGTGAGAGACCTATACTCTCCCTCTAAATGTTCATCTCGTTGGATTAAACACCTTAAAGCAACCAGCTGTGTTCTGCCTCAATCCTCACTGGGCACCCAAGTCAGGAAGCTGTCCTTTCAGCTTCCTGTCATCTGTGCATGTGCTCCCAGACCTCACAGGAGTCAGGGACAGAATGTGACCCAGGACAAGGATGAGTCCAGAGAATGGGCACATTCCTTTATTCAGCAAACACTTATTGAGTGTATGCTCCATAAAAGGCAGAAATGTGCAGAGTAACCCAAGGTCCCTGCTTTCTAGGAGTGCACCCTCTAGCGGCAAAAGGTAGAAATGTGCAGAGCAACCCAAGGTCCCTGCCTTCTGGGAGTGCACCCTCTAGTGGCAAAAGGTAGAAATGTGCAGAGTAACCCAGGGTCCCTGCCTTCTGGGAGTGCACCCTCTAGTGGCAAGAGAAAGGCACATGAAAAAAATGCAGTTGACCCTCAAACAGCGCAGAGGTTAGGGCGCCCATCCCCATGCAGTCGAAAATCCATGTATAACTTTTGACTCCCCTGAAACAACTACTAATAGCCTATTGTTGGACTGAAAGCCTAACCGATAACATAAACCGTCAATAAACACGTTTTGTATGTTAAATGTATTATTATACTGTATTCTTATAATAAAGTGAGCTAGAGAAAAGAAAATCATGCTGGGTGCAGTGGCTCATGCCTGTAATCCAGAACTCTGGGAGGCCAAGGCAGGCAGATCGCTTGAGTCCAGGAGTTGGAGACCAGCCTGGACAATAGACTGAGACCCCGTCTCTACAAAAAATACAAAAATTATCTGGGTGTGGTGGCACATGCCTGTGTCCCAGCTACTCGAGAGGCTGAGGTGGGAGGATGGGTTGAGCCTGGGACACAGAAGCTGAGGAAAAGGAGAAGGGGCTGGTCTTGCTGTCTGAGGGTGGCAGAGGAGGAAGAGGTGGAGGAGGTAAAAGGGGAGGTAGGACAGGCAGGCACACTTCACGATGAAACCCTGTCTCTACTAAACATACAGAAAATTAGCTAGGCGTGGTGACACATGGGAGCTACTTGGGAGGCAGGAGAGTCGCTTGAACCCAGGAGGCGGAGGTTGCAGTGAGCCGAGATCACACCACTACACTCCGGCCTGGGAGACAAGAGCAAAACTCTGCCCCCCAACCCCAAAAAAAGAAATACATCATAATTTGTCTGACTTTTTAGCTTTTTCATTTCGCTAAAAATGCTTCTATCGGTACCAATTCTTCTTCTACTATTTGCTTTAGTTTTATCAGAGAAGGGCCCATATCGCAAAAGAAGTCAAAAGCATTCTTGAATACTCAGAACCCTTGTGCCTGATTGTCCAACGTCAATCAGTTTCTTGGCACTGCTGCTTCTCTGTCTTCTTCCTGACTGTCTGGCACTGGTTCAGAAGCACTCATCCCCGTCAAGTCATCTTCTGTTAACTTCTCCAGTGTGGTGTCTATTAGATCTTGAATTTTTCCAAGATCCATATATTAAAACCTTTTGCCCCTGACCCTTTTTTCTGCCATCATCACACTCTCTTTCATGATATCCTTGATTGGCTCTGTGTAGTCAGGCACATCTGGACACAGATGTAATTGTTTTGGACTTGATGGCCTTCACAGCTTTTTCCGAAATAATGATGACATCTTCCATGGCATCATTTTTTGCCTTTATGATGTTCTCTCTGTTGGGTTTCTCTTCCATAGTGTTGACAATCCTTTTCATAGAGCACTGTGTGTAATGAAACTTACAGGTCCTTATGAGCCCGGATCGAGAGGCTGAATTAGAGATGTGTGTCTGGGGGACGAGTGGACCCTTCACCGCTTCAGTGTTGAACTCATGGGATTCTGAGTTCCCATCAGAGGCATCGCCCAATATCAAAAGAAATTTAAAAGGTACCCTTAGTGGCAAGGAACTTCATGGCTTCAGAGACAAAACAGCAATAGAACCAATCCAGAAAAAGGGTTTTCATTGTCCAGGCTTTCTTGTTGTGTTTATCTTTTCCCTTCAAGGATCTGGGGTTAGCAGCTTTATAGATAAGGGCAGTCCTGATCATAAACCTGAGTGCATTTATACAAAACAGTAGAGTCAGCTTATTCTTTCCTGACTTAAATTCTGGTGCTCGCTTCTCTTCCTTACTAATACATGTAGTTTTATTTCACTCCAATGATTTTCTTTTCTTTCTTTTAGAGACAGGGTCTTGCT
The DNA here is from genome assembly GCA_963573385.1 of Cacajao melanocephalus. Taxonomy (NCBI): domain Eukaryota; kingdom Metazoa; phylum Chordata; class Mammalia; order Primates; family Pitheciidae; genus Cacajao; species Cacajao melanocephalus. The sequence continues at coordinate 41,896 of CAUYLG010016818.1, read as the reverse complement.
CTGTTACCCAGGTTGCCGTGCAGTGGTGCGATCCTCATTGATTTTCTTAACGGCATCTGGGAACTTGTTGGCTGCCTATTGGTCTGCAGAAGCTGCTTTTCCTATTAACTTGATTTTTTTAAAAAAAGCCAAATCTTTCTAAAATTAGCAAACAGCTAGGCACGGTGGCTCACACCTGCAATCCCAGCACTTTGGGAGGCTGATTTGGGAGGATTGCTTGAGCCTGGGAGTTTGATGCCAGCCTGGGTGTTTAGTGAGACCTCGTCTCTACAAAATTTTTAAAAAAATCAGCTGGGTGTGGTGGTGCACACCTATAGTCCTGGCTACTAGGGAGGCTATGGCGGGAGGAAACTTTGAGCCTAGGAATTCAAGGTGGCGGTGAGCTATGATCACACCACTGCACTTCAACCTGGGCAACAAAGTGAGATTCTTTCTCTAAATAAATAAATAAAATCAGCAAATCATCTTTTACTGGCATTAAATTCTCCAGCTTTAGATCCTTCACCTTCTATTTGCCTTCAGTTGTTATATAATTTCATTTTTTAACATATTAGATTCTATAGATATGCCTTTCATATAGCAATCCTGCATCCACATAAAACTTGCATTTTCAGTATGAGATAAAAAGATATTTTGCATAAAGTGCAGGTTTTCATGCCTCTTGGCATAACTGGAGCAACAGCTTCAGGCATTTTCCTCCCTCTTTTTTCTTTTCTTTCCTTCCTTCCTTCCTTTTTCTTCCTTTTCTTTTTCTCTTTCTTTCTTTCTCTGTCTCTCTTTCTTTTCAATGGTCTTTATGCTAGATTGATTTATCTTGAAATGGCAGGCAGCCACAGATGCAGACCTCAATCTATGTATATATCAAGCAATTCAAGTTTTTTGGGAATGTCATAAAATTTCTCTGCTTCTTGGGAGCACTTCCAGCATCACTAGTGACAACTCGTATGGGTCCCATGGTGTTATTCAAGGATTATGATACTGTCGCAGGAATGGGGTTCTGATTCAGACCCCAGGAGAATTCTTGGATTTTGCACAAGAAAGAATTCAGGGCAAGTCCATAAAGTGAAAGCAAGTTTATTAGGAAAGTAGAGAAATAAAAGAATGGCTACTCCATAGACAGAGCAGCCCCAAGGGCTGCTAGTTGCCTGTTTTTATGGTTATTTCTTGATGATATGCTAAACAAGCGGTGGATTATTCATGCCTCCCCTTTTTAGACCCTATAGGGTAACTTCATGACATTGCCATGGCATTTGTAAACTGTCACGGTGCTGGTGGAAGTGTAACAGTCGGAATGCCCAGAGGCCACTCTCATCACCATCTTGGTTTGGTGGGATTTGTCTGGCTTCTTTACTGCAACCTGTTTTATCAGCAAGGTCTTTATGACCTGTATCTTGTGTGGACCTCCTATCTTATCATCCTGTGACTTAAATACCTTAACCTTCTGGGAATGTAGCCCAGCAGGTCTCAGCCTCATTTCACCCAGCTCCTATTCAAGATGGAGTTGCTCTGATTCACATGCCTCTAACAGTACTGCACTGTATGTGATAAGCAATATCCAGGAGCCACAAGAGATCACTTTTTACTGTGATACTCAATTTACTGGAGAGAAGAATTGATCACGTGGAGATGATTAGCATCACACAGCACTTTTTTTTTTTTGAGACGAAGTCTCACTCTGTCGCCCAGGCTGGAGTGCAGTGGCACGATCTTGGCTCACTGCAACCTCCACCTCCCGGGTTCAGGCAATTCTCCTGCCTCAGCCCCCTGAGTAGCTGGGATTACAGGCGTGAGCCACCACACCCAGCTGATTTTTGTATTTTAGTAGAGATGGGGTTTCACCATGTTGGTCAGGCTGGTCTCGAACTCCTGACCTTGTGATCCACCCACCTCGGCCTCCTAAAGGGCTGGATTACAGGCATGAGCCACCACGCCCGGCCAGATAGCATTTTAAGCAGACATTTGAAATACTTAAGCTCACTGCGATAGCAACAGGAGGCGGCTATAAAATTATTCCAGGAGTACAGTATATACTATAGTGAACTTTATGTGGTCATATTTCTCTCAACTGTGAATGGTGCCATGTATGATCTGTGTTTGTTTGTGTAAGTTTTGATAAATTTTAAGTTTTTATAATAGATTTATGTATACTTTATGGCAGTAAATAAAATAGACAAGCATGTACATGTATTTTATGCGGTCACGACATACTTAACTTTTACTTATTTTTTTTTTGAAATTTCTAGGCTATACAGTTTGTCTGTGAGTGTTTTCAAGTTATCACAAATCTCCAAACATTTTTCCAATATATTTATTGGAAAAAATCTGCTTCTAAGTGGACCCACACAGTTTAAACTCGTACTGTTTGAGTCAATTGTAGTTACCAAACAAGGAAGGCAGCACAGGAGCAGGGGAATTTCCAGGCTGCGGTGAAGGCCCAGAGGGAGGCAGGGGTTAGACTTCCCAGAGAAGGTGATCTCAAGGCCTGCGGTGTGCTAGGGCACTGGCTCATCAACCGTGCACATCTCTTCCCAGTTCTCATTCAGTCACTTCATGAGTAGCTTGAAATCGGCTGTAGTGAGAGTATTTACACCACAGAAACCAGCAAGTGCTACAGATCAGGGCTTTTTTGACCTGCAAAGTTAGTTGTTAAACTTTACCAGCACACCATTGGAATGGCTGAATGATACTTTGCCTGATAAAGGGAAGTAAGGAGCATCCCAGGCAGAAAGGGCTGTGTAAACAAAGGCACAGAAATGAGAAAGAGCCAGGGGCAGGGAGAGACCAGCAGTGCAGCGTTACTGGCTCATAAAGGGGCAAGTGCTGCAGATGGGGAGGAAGGCAGGGGTCAGAGCTGTGGGTGATCTCTTTGGGCATCCTAAGAGGTTAATGGAACTGTCTCCCAGGGCAGAAGAAGGCACTGAGAGATTTTAAGCAAAGGCCCAATAAAATACTATTTGCATTTTAGGTTGATCATTTTGGGCACATCATGGAGGGAATATTGGGAGCAGAAGGGTAAGAACTAAAGAGATGGCTCTTTAAGGCAGAGGAAGAAGAGGATAGGAACTGGAGAGTGACAGAGGGATGGTTAAGACAGGAAGATTCAAGAAATGTTTAGTAGATTAAAATATTTGAGTTTGGTTATATATACCAGGCAGGCGAGGGGACACTCAATATTTCTAGCTCAGATGATGGGTAGATGAGGGTAGTACCAGCAACATAGAGAATATCGGCCCAATTGCTGGTTTTATGGGAGAAGATAAGTTCAGTTTGAGGCATGATGTGTTTGAGGGGCCTGTGGAACATCCAGGTAGAGATGGAGATGTCTGAGCTGGAGATAAAGGTCTGTCACTCATCAACTTACACGTCACGTGGGGGGAGTGGCTGGACCCCTGGAGATGCTGGAAATGCTTGGCTGTCTCTCGATGCGACTCCAACTGCATCACCACAGGAAATTGTTGGAGGCCTCCTGAAATGCAAATTCATATCTATAGGATTTCCTTGATGTCTGGGCCACTAGGACGCCAAATGCTCTGTTATAAGAACCTCTGGAACAGCAGATCCTGGGGACAGAAAGGAGGTTCCATGCTGACAAGAGAGACACTGCAGAGATCAGTGACCCAGAGGATGTCAGCAGAGGTGTGGGCAGTCAAGGGTCAGAGGTTGGAGGCAAAGAAGGACTGAAAGAGCAGGAAAATTATAGGTAGTTGCTCCAATCATTTATAAAAAATACCCTCCCTTCACTTAGACTCCTTGAAAGGAATAACTGGAACTCCAATCTTAAGTCTAGGTAGACCAGTGCTTCTCAGACATTAGTATGCCTCAGAATCTTCTGGAGGACTTATTAAAACGGACTGAACACACACACACATGCAAACACACACACGTGCACACACACACAAGACATTGCCGGGCCCCATCCCAGTAGGTCTACAATGGGGCCCAACAATCTGCATAATTACCCAGTTCCCAGGTGCTGCTGATGCTGCCCGTCTGTGGGTCACACTGAGTAGCTCGGGGCCGGATTTCTCACTCAGTGTGTGAGGACTCCGGGTTTTGAGATTTGGGGTACCGCTAAAAATGTCTCTCCTCCTTTCTTCTCACTGCCTAGTGAAGTCTCAGAACGATCAGCCAGGGCATATTCGAGTTTTAATTGATCAAGACAAAGCTTTGTGTGTCAGAAATCCCTGTATTGTGTGTGTGTGTGAGTGTTGTGTGTAAATGTGAGTCTGCCAAGGATGAATGGAGCTGACCAAAGGTATACTCTGCACCCCACAACCCCAGCACATCCTGCAGAGACATCTCTATTAATGGTGGCTTCCTGAGGTCAAATGTAGACAGCAGAATTCACATAGTCTTTGACCAGGCCCCCGGCCTAGGGGTTTTGACCCTCCTCAAAGGCTTAGACATTCTGTTGAGAGTCATGGGAAGTAGCCTGTCCTCTGTGAAGGAGGAAAAGAGCCACCGTCATTTTGAGATGAAACCAGCACAGGAATCAGGTACTATAAGATCAGAGAAGCACAGCTTCCCTGAAGAGGGAAGAGGAAAGAGAAGGAAGGAGCAGTTGTCTTCAGGCAAGGCAAGGAGGCCAAGCTTTGCCTCCTGGCGGGGAGACCACTCCTGCAGGCAAGGAGTTAATGTAATTCGTGAAGTCCGAACGCTGGACTGTCCAGACAAGCTGGTTTGTGGCTTCATTTCAGGAAGCCCCATTTACCTGATATCCCCACATTCTCTGACAAGTTCTGGACATTGTTTCTATGCTCTGTACCATGAGGCACCCCGGTCACAAGGACCCACCTGACTGAGCCAGGTGGATCCCTGACCCAGGGGCAGTCAACACACAGGCTAGCCAGGGCCACGAGGTGGCCTGTGGACTTACCAGACCCTTCAGATCTGCCTCTCAGGGAGCGTGAACTCATAACAGGAGTATACTGTCTCAGCAGTTGGTGGAAGGAGTGAAGGGAGGGAAAGAGAAGGCGGAGTCACACAAGGACAGAAGGCAGTAAGCAGAAGCCTGAGGCCGCAGCATAAAGAGGAAAGGAAGCAAGGCCAAGGTGGTTGAGTTTCCAAAATGGCAAAACCCTTGAGATGGGGACGCAAAGTCTTGCCACAGAGGAGCCAACAGGAGCCACCTGGATCCTGACTGACATTCCAGGGCTTGTTTCACTGTGCCGAGGCCTGACTGTACCGCTGTCCTTCCGTGAGCCCCACAATATCCCCCAACTCTTAAGGAAGCGTGAGTGTGATGGAAGGGAGCCGCCTGGCACATAGAGAGCGGAGGCCAAAGGTGGTAGACATCACGGATGCAAGGCGCTGCAGCCCAGTGTGGGAGGTCCCTCCACGTGCTCACAATCCAAGTGTCCTTCCACTGCTAGGATCTGTTTTTGCTCACAACACTTCTGACATGGAATGTATGGGGTTTTCCCCACACCAATTAATTCTCCAACTCTCCAGACCCCAATTCGGTATCCTATAATTTAATTCTAATGCTAAGTATCTAGAGTTAGCACAGACCCCACAGGTTAAGGGCTCAGTCCCATAAGACCGCCCCCACTTTCGGTGTGCATCACAAGTCCAGGCCACCCATACTTCTGATCGGAAGTCAGAGGTGTTCCCACAACTCCTTCCTTGGGTTCAATAATTTACTGGAAAGGCTAAAAAAAAAAAAAAAAAAAAAAAGCTTGGGAAACACTTTGCTTTCATTTACCAGTTTATTATAGAGGTTACAATTCAGGAACAGCCAATGGGAGGAGCTGCAAAGGGCAAGGAGTAGGGGAGGGGCGTGGAGCTTCCAGATCCTCTCTGGGGTGCCACTCTCCCAGTGTTCACCAGCCTGGAAGCTCCCTGAACCCCTTTAGTTTTGGGCTTTTTAGTTCTATTATGTAGGTATGATTGATTAAATCACTGGCCATTGGTGATTGAACACAATCTCCAGCCCTCTCTCTCCCCTCCCTGAAGATTAGAGGTGAGGCTGAATGTTCCATCCCTTTAACCACATGACTGGTTCCTCTAGTAACCAGCCCCCATCCTGACGCTATCTAGGTGCCCACCAAGAGTTACCTCATTAGCATAAACTCAAGTATGATTGAAAGCGGCTTATTATGAGTAATAAAAGATGCTCCCCTCCTATGAATAAGGAAATTCCAAGGGTTTTAAGAGCTCTGTGCTGGGAAATGAGGATGAAGACCAAATATATATATATTTTATTATATCACAATATCATACCCTCCTATTTACCTCAGAGTTGTTGGGAGCATTAGATAAGACAAGATTCGGAAAAGATTTATAAATTAAGAGCAACTCGTTAATATTAATGCCTCGCCATTATCTCAAATACAGTAAAGCCAATTGACTGTAAATTCCTCAATAGAAACTGTTTCTTAGTCATGTCTTTACTTCTAGTAACCAGCCTAGAGCTAGGCACGATAGATGTACAGGCACCGTACACAGAAATGTCAGAAACAACCCCCAGTGCCCCCGACCTTGGCCCTGACAGGCTCTCCTCCTTAGCTCCTCACTGACTTTCTCCTAGTTCTTAAGATCTGGTGTATAAGGGAGGAAAAATATCTTTTTCTTACATTCATCTTAGGTTCATTGGCTGGGGCCCCCGTAAGAAAGGACAGATGAAGAAGAGAAAAGCAAATAAATGTATTCAATATAAGTTTTACATGACACAGGAGCCTCTATAAGGAAATGTGGACCTGAAGAAAGTTACATCTGAGTATTTTTTACTAGTGGGTTTGAATGGAAAGTAGTGAAGGATGTTAGGGCAGAAGAGTGAGCTAAAAATGTCGTAAATGGAAGAAAACAGCCAGGCCTGTTGTTTGATTGCTCTTGGCTTCCCTGTCTTTGGAGATAGGGATGCTTCCTTTGCTCTGGGTAGAGGGAGGGCGCCTCTCACATGAGGGTCTTATGACCTGCATCAGGGGAAGGTCAGAAAATCCTTCCTAGGTTTTTATGACTTGCCTCGGGGGAGAATAGGGAAAGGTCAGAGAGACCTTACTGCACACACCAGTTCTCAAATTCCTTCAGCTTCAAATGTTCAATATGCCAAGGTGCCGTATTTTGGGGTAGTGTGCTCTGAACCCATCCATCAGGTATCTTAGCCATTGTTGATTCTTCTCCCTCCTGCATCTCCCATCTCAGATCTCTCTAAATCCTACAGCTTCTTCCTTCTAAATATCTCCCAGTGCCACTCTCTTCTCCACCCTTGTCATTTTCATCCTGGTCTAGTTCTATGTACTCCTCTGGTACCCAGCCTCCAGGATGGCTTTGTGGCATTCTTAGTCATGCCTTAGACTACAGACAGTTCCATTCTTCCTGGCATTCTCTGAAGACAAGCACCCATTTCTGGTCATCGTGTCCTCTCCATCCACCAACTCTTTGGTGCCTTGCACACACGACATGTTTGTAGCACGGCAAAATTCAGAATGAGGGGCAAGCCAGTAGCAGTGAGACAGAGAGAGAGGAGAGACAGAGCTGTGTCACTGGGTGGAGGGGAGGAGATAACTGGGTGGCTGGGGAATCTATGTGACCCGAAGTTCCTGGGAATATCTGAATCACTGAGGCCCAGCTCTTCTTGCCTTCTAGGCTCTTTGAAGGTCAATGACAGTCACCTTGAACCAACCGTTGTGATCAAAGCTCAGGAGAATGCTAAGTACCTGGTACCAGCAAACATTTTGAGCTGAAGTTTCCTGGTAGAGGAGAATTTTGGGTAGATATCCACAACGATGCCTAATTGGGTCTATGGGGTGAAGTCTAAACTCTGAGCCTCTTGCCAAACTTTAAATTGCTTCTGGGATAGGACCTGGCCCCAAAGCAACAGTCCTAAATTCCTGAGAGAGTCTTTATGGGACTCTCTGGAGAGAGTGTGGTGAATAGAGAAGAGAGGGTGCTGGGCCTGGTGGCTGGGCATGGCTTGCCAGCCCGCCCTGGGGTGCAGCCACCTCCGGGCTGGGGCTCCTGGCTGAGTCTCTGGCTTGAGAGCCAGCCTGTGTCTCCTTGTCTCACTGAGTCCCAAGGTCAGGCAAAGACTTCTGGGGCTGTGGTTGCACTTTAGAGCCTTCTACACCCAGAGCCATTTTGAGACCCCAGGACATGAGATACAAGCCCATGTCAAGAGTGTGTACCTGTGTTGCCAGGGTGGCTCTGAGAGACATGGCCTCTTGGCCTGCTTGGTTTTGGCAGGGTAGCACTCAGAAGGACAGGTGACACCAGAGCCAGTCACATGTCTGAACTTGGTAAACTGGCAGCCTCCCCACTCCATACCTTCCTGCAAGCAATAGATGCAGCCCAGACTGGACCCTAAACTGGTTAAGTGCTAGGGGACCTCTATGGCCAGTTCTTCACCAGCTAGGAGGTGGCGGGGGGGTGGGGGAAGAGGCTATGTACAAAGAGGGCTGTGCAAGGGGAGGGCTGGGGTAGAATTGGGTTTGGGAATGAGGCAACTATTTCCAAAGTTCTGAAGGCTGCAACTGTGGCAAGGAAGCAGGCATGTATTACTGGAAGAGCCCATAAGGCAGGCTTAGGGTTAGTGGAGGAAAGGAGAAGTTAGGAAAAGGCAGATTTCAGGTCCATGAAGAGCTCTAACAACCTGGGCTTTCTGACAATGACATTACCTTGAGCCCCTAGTCCTAAATGTTTAAGCAGAGGCTAAGAAATCATGTATTGAAGAGAGGATCCTATGACAGGTGGCTGAGGGGTGGAGACTGGACTGGTTTAATACCTGAAGATTCTGTCAAGCCTCAGATTCTGCACTTCAGGAAACTGAAAGGAGCTTTTCTCTAAAAGCAGTTCCCTACCTCTTAATTCCTAATATCCTGAGATAATCTTTTTTGGACATTTCACCATTACCAATTAGAACAAAGCACCCCCGCCCCCTTCTTCAGAGCCATGTGCTATTCACAAACGTCTTCCTTGACCTCAGTTTCTCCACTTTTAAACTGAGAAGGATTGAAATAGATTAGTGATTCCCAAGACGGGTACATCAGAAGTACATGGGGGAGCTTTTATTTGAAAAGCAAAACAAATGTACAAAAACAGATTGCTAAGATAATCTGCCAAGGTAGGACCCAGAAATCTGTATTTTTTAAGCAGCACTTGGGTAGCTATCAGGCAGCTGGCTCTATACCATTTTGGGCACACTGTGGCAGGACCTAATGACATTTGGTGTTCCAAATCTCTTTGGAAATGAAACTGTGATAATCCACAGTGCAGATTTTGGTATTCTGGAAGGTTGAGTAGGTTTGCGTGTGAGCATATCTGCAGACCTTCCAAATGGCACTAATGGGACAGTGTTTCTCATTGAATTTGATGTGGGTGTGATTCAAGGCTTCACCCAGCCCAGGCTGGGGATGTGAATTATGAGTGGGCTCCAATAACCAGGGAAAGCAATATTCCACCAATCTAGTCCTGGAGCAGCAAAGATGCAGGCAGGTCAGGCATGGTTACCAGAGGAAACACCTGATTCCTTCTCCCCAGGCCAGAATTCTGAAGACTTTGGTGGGGAGGCCATGTTATAGGTTCCAGAAACTCAATTTTATCAGATTTTGTAGAGCAGATGGTCAAGATCAGATTAATTGATTTATGCTAATTAAACATACAAAAGATGGAAGTGCAAACCAGATACTGAGTAAGAAATAAAACTGCTAGGCTGGTTGCCGTGGCTCACGCCTGTAATCACAGCGCTTTAGGAGGCCGAGGCAGGTGGAACACCTGAGGTTGGGAGTTTGAGACCAGCCTGACTAACATACGAAACCCCGTTTCTACTAAAAATACAAAAAAAATAGCTGGGCATGGTGGCACATGCCTATAATCCCAGCTACTCTGGAGGCTGAGGCAGGAGAATCACTTGAACCCAGGAGGCAGAGGTTGTGGTGAGCTGAGATTGCGCTATTGCACTCCAGCCTGGGCAAAAAGAGCAAAACTCTGTCTCTAAATAAATAAACAAATAAAACTGTTAAGGAAAAAAGAAATTGTATGTTTTCCAGCCAGCACATTCTCTCCCTGTAAGACTGTCCATATGAGAAGTTAAATTATCATAGAAACTTGCTGGGTGAGGAGGAACCAGATGCAGAGGAATGGGCCATGTGATCTCAAGGGCCAGGATCACTGAGCCATGACAGCCTGAGGTCTCCAATTATTTGACAGAGACAGAGTTGCTCAGAAGCCCCTGCCTTTCTAAAAAGTGCTAGAGAGAGTGCATGCAAACATATGATATTGCTTTAGGTATACTAATATCATTGTTTAGGCAGAAATGTCCTTCATTTTATTCGTTCACAGTTTTATTAGATTCCCAAGGTCTATTCTTCCAAGGTCCTCTCCACAGCCTGGCTTTTAGATAACTTGATTTTTATAGTTGAGTCTAACAGAATAAGTTTATTTATAATTTAGAGACATCATACAGTAATTCCCATGTATTGACTCATGGGAATTACAGTATGATGTCTCTAAATTAGAGACATTATATTGTTTTAAAAAAAAAAAGGCCATTGAAAAATAAACATGTATTTTCTGCCTTCAGTATTCCTAAAGATGAAAGAGAGAGTCTGAAATGCAGGCATCCAACCAGTCTGCAGTGACAGAATTTGTCCTGCTTGGCCTCTCTGCTCATCCAAAACTAGAGAAAACGTTCTTCGTGCTCATCCTGCTGATGTACCTGGTGATCCTTCTGGGCAATGGGGAGTCACCTCATCCTGGTGACTGTGTCTGACTCCCACCTGCACACGCCCATGTACTTCTTCCTGGGGAACCTCTCCTTCCTGGACATCTGCTATACAACCTCTTCAATCCCTCTGGTCCTGGATGGTTTTCTCACTCCCAGGAAAACCATCTCCTTCTCTGACTGCGCAGTGCAGATGTTCCTCTCCTTTGCCATGGGAGCCACAGAGTGTGTGCTGCTGGGCATGATGGTGTTTGATCGCTACGTGGCCACCTGCAACCCCCTTAGGTACCCAGTAGTCATGAGCAAGGCTGCCTACGTGCCCATGGGTGCCAGCTCCTGGGTGGCTGATGGAGCCAACTCCTTGGTGCAGATCTCTCTTGCAGTACAGTTACCCTTCTGTGGGGACAATGTCATCAACCATTTCATCTGTGAGATCCTGGCAGTTTTAAAGTTGGCCTGTGCTGACATCTCCATCAATGTGATCAGCATGGAGGTGGCCAATGTGATCTTCCTGGGGTTCCCAGTCCTCTTCATCTTTGTCTCCTACCTCTTCATACTCAACACTATTTTAAAGATCCCCTCAGCAGAGGGGAGGAAAAAGGCCTTCTCCACTTGCTCTGGCCATGTCACCGTGGTGATCATTTTCTATGGAACCATCCTCTTCATGTACGGGAAGCCCAAATCCAAGGACCCCCTAAGGGCAGACAAACAGGACCTTTCAGACAAACTCATCTCCCTCTTCTATGGACTTCTGACCCCCATGCTGAACCCCATCATCTATAGTCTGAGGAACAAGGATGTGAAGATTGCGGTGAGAAGCCTGGTGGCTCAGAAATGCTTCACCCAGTGATGAGTTATATCCCATGATCCATGCACTCCGATGGCTCTCATTTGAGAATCTCAATGCACAGCGAATCTAGGTGAGGGGCAAGTTGAGTTTAGAGTCATGCTATTCACAGTGTGGCTCATGGGTCAGCAGTATCAGCATCACCTGGGAGCTTATTAGACATACAGAGTCTTGGGCCCCATTGCAGAACTCCTGAATTGAAATCTGCATTTTAAGAAGTTCCCCCAGGTGATTTGTACAGATCTTAAACTTTGAGAAGTATTGGTTAAAAGTGTATAGTGGATGCTGTGGTGTGCTGACCAGATTCCTTTTCACTCCACCTAGTGCTGAAGCTCTCATTACCCCTGTGAATATTGGCAGTTGACAGCATTCAGTGGAGTCTCTCTGCGGGGTTGCCTTTGTCTAAAGAGAACTACCTCACCCAAAGTCACATTCCTTTCTCAAGGTCAGCTCACATGCAATGATGTCAATGTCAATATAAAGGCCCAGTCCTTGCCTCAATGGGGATATCTCTAAAGGATCATCCCAGCTTGAGAGCTCTCCCATGGCAGTTCAAGCTCACCCTCTGCCTAGCCCTGCTTCTTCTACCTGCTCACATCCTGTACAGGTGTTGATCTTTTAAAATTTTTATTTTAATTTTCATGAGTACATGATAGGTGTATATATTTACGGGGTACATGTGATATTTTGATATAGGTATATAATGCATAAAAATCACATCAGGGTAAATGGGGTACCCATCACCTCAAGCATTTATCTTTTCTTTGTGTTACAATCCAATTATACTCTTTTATTTTCAAATATATAATAAATACTGTTGAGTGTAGTCACTCTGTTGTGCTATCACATATTAGACCTAGTATCACACACTAGACCTTATTACTATATTTTTGTATCCATTAACCATCCCCCCTTCTCTTCCCACCACCCTTCCCAGACTCTGGTAACCATTGTTCTACTCTCCATCTCCCTGAGTTCAATTGTTTTGATTTTTAGCTCCCACAAATGAGTGAGAACAGGCAAAGGTTGTCTTTCTGTGCCTGGCTTATTTCACTTAACGTAATGACCTCCTGTTACATCTATGTTGTTGCAAACGGTAGGATCTAACTTTTAAAATAATGAACAGTACTCCATTGGATATATGTGCCACAATTTCTTTATCCATTTGTCTGTTGATGGACACTTAGGCTACTTTTAAATCTCGACTATTGTGAATAGTGCTGCAATAATCATGGGAGTGCAGATATCTCTGATATACCAATTTCCTTTCTTTCGGTTACATGCCTAGCAGTGGGACTGCTGGATCATATAGTAGCTCTATTTTTAGTTTTTTGAGGAACCTCAAAACTTCTCCATAATAGTTGTACTAATTTACATTTCCACCAAAAGTGTACAAGGGTTCTCTTTTGTCCACATCCCCACCAGCATTTGTTATTGCTTCTTTTGAATAAAAGCCACTTTAACTGGGGTGAGGTTATATCTTATTGTAGTTTTTATTTGCATTTCTCTGATGATCAGTGATGTTAAACACCTTTTCATATACCTGTTTACCATTTGTATGTCTTCTTTTGAGAAATGTCTATTCATATCTTTTGCCTATTTTTCAGTCAGATTATAAAGCTTCTTTCCTATAGAGTTGTTTAAGCTCCTCATACATTCTGATAATCAATCCTTTGTCAGATGGGTAGTTTGCAAATACTTTCTCTCATTCTCTGGGTTGTCTCCTCACTTTATTGATTGTTTCTTTTGCTGAGCAGAAGCATTTTAAGTAGACGTGATCCATCTGTCCATTTTTGCTTTGATGCCTGTGCTTGTGGTGAATTACTCAAGAAATCTTTACCCAGTCCAATGTCCTAGAGACTTTTTGCAATGTTTTCTCTGAGTAGTTTCATAGTTTGAGGTCTTTGATTTAAGCCTTTAATCCATTTTGATTTGATTTTTGTATAGGGTGAGAGATAGGGGTCTAGTTTCCTTCTGAATATGGATTTCCAGTTTTCTAAGCACAGAGGTATTGTTCTTAAGAGCACTTCTCAGTAAATGTTCCACATAAAAATCTCCCCATCAGCATCAGCTTCCAGGGAACCCAACCAATGACAGACAACTGCAGTCAATCTCAGCACAGGTGTGTGAACAGCATGTCTATATCATTGGTGCATGTCCTTCTCAGGTGTTTTCTGTACTCCCAAGGACAGTAACTCATGGAATTCTTTTTGTTTAAAAAAAACTCAATTGTTCCCTAAAATGTATTTGATAAATTAAATTCCTCTAATTTTCATTTCTGTACATAAATCTTTATTCAAATTTACTATGAAAGTATTTTTACTCCTGAACAGAAAGTAAGCAGGGCTGTTTAGCCTACTGTGCAGGAGGGCTCAGTAGCCAGGTCTTTGACATTTTATTGAAGGACAAAGATGTCTGAGGTCTAGAAAACATGTTAGTCCTTCTCTACAAAAGAGAACATTATGTAATCTTCAATAATGAGTAAACTTTTTTTTTTTGAGACGGAGTCTCAGTCTGTCACCAGGCTGGAGTGCAGTGGCACAATCTCGGCTCACTGCAACTTCTGCTTCCTGGGTTCAAGCGATTCTCCTGCCTCAGCCTCCTGAGTAGCTGGGACTACATACATGCACCACCACGGGCAGCTAATTTTTGTATTTTTAGTAGAGACGGGGTTTCACCATGTTGACCAAGATGGTCTCAATCTCTTGACCTCGTGATCCATCCAGTTTGGCCTCCCAAAGTGCTGGGATTACAGGCACGAGTCACTGCACCTGGCCGAGTAAACTTTTCTTATTCATATCTCATTATTTTAAAACAATCTGTGGATTAGATGCTTCCACTTTGCAAGAATTCCTGCATTTTCATAGTTGTTGAAAAATCATAGAATTGTAAATTAAATGAGCCACTTATAAGATAAATAATTTTCAAAACAGAAGTAGAAAAATCATCTCAAATTTACCACAAAATTATACATTAAGTGGGATACATGTTCATTTTGACATGATGTGGGTTATGACCTCTAAAAATAAGAGTGCCTAGGACTGCAACAGTCTTGAGGGGGACCTAATCATTCCAGATCATATTTGTCTGTAGCACCTAGAGAAGTCATTAGCATGCAAGTGCTTAAAAAGACACACAAATGTCTTTCCCCAGGTATCTTTCGACCTCTCTTGCTCCTACTTTTGTGCTCAGAGAGATGTGGCATGTGTGGCTGGTAGACTTCTACAGAGGGTGTAAGTGAGGGCTCAGGTGGGTAAAACTTTTGGTTTCTGGTCTGGCACATAAGGAGCTTGAAAGTTGTCATTCCATTCTAATAACAAGTAAAAAGCTGAATCAACTGAAAAATCAACAACTCTTCTTAGATCTGTCAGACAGATACAGAGAATTACAATTTACTGGAGCAGGGACCCACAGGCAAAAACGTCCATTGGACAGTACCAGGGTAGGAAAACCTGAACTGTAACGAACAAATTGCTGGAGGCTTAGTGTGGACGAGTCTGAGAGTTCAAAAGGCCTTGTCGGGGAGGGATGGGGTGCTCCACATACTTTAAAGTAACCAGTTTAAAATACACCAGAGCATTCTTTTTTGTTTTTTTCTCACTCTGTTGCCTAGGCTGGAGTGTAGCGGCATGATCTCCACTCACTGCAACCTCTACTTCCTGGGTTCAAGCAATTCTCCTGTCTCAGCCTTCTGAGTAGCTGGAACTACAGGCACGTGCCACCACAACCAGCTAATATTTTTGTATTTTTAGTAGAGATGGGTTTCACCATGTCAGTCAGACTTGTTAAATAAAGTTCCTCTTCAAAGACACAGTTTGTACAACTTTCTTGTTCTTTGTTCTGCAAGTAATCTTTCCTGCCTTTGCTGTACTCGGACATGTCCGCATGTGCCTTAGCTTCCTAGTTCCCTGGGAACAACCCCGTCCTTTGTTCCTCCATTGCGTGTTTTCCTATTTAGGAAAAGTTTAAGTTCCTAGCCAATCGGGATCAGTTTAGACTGAGCGGTCTAGTTCCAGCCATTGGAAGCAGGACACAGAAGTAGGGACAGCATTAGGCATAAATATCCCTGTTTTCCTTTGTTCACTGTGCTCTGACAGCAACCACAAATGTGAGTGGCACCCTTCTGTAGAAGTAAATTTGCCTTGCTGAAAAATCCTTTGTTTGAGCACTCGTTTTCTTTGCAATCCTGAGCAATTGTTTCCAACAGGCTGATCATGAACTCCTGACCTTAAGTGAACCACCTGCTTCACCTCCCAAAGTGCTGGGATTACAGGTGTGAGCCATGGTGCCTGGTCCAGAGCATTCTTTTACCAGGGCCTAACCTACTGGGGTTTTATCAGAGTCTAACTGACCCGGCATAAGAGAAACACCCAACTCTAGCAAGCTCTAGACCTTCTGTCCCATCTAAAGGGTAGGAAAAAAATTAAGGCAATTGCACAGATCACATGCCAGGGACATGGGCTTCCTAAAAGACTGAGACCTAATCATGGATTATAGGACACTCCTGCCACCCCTCTCTCACCACCCTATACTCTATCACCACATTAATAAAGGCTTATTTACTCCAGTTCCTTTTGCCCACTACCTCATGTCTGGCTTTCAACAAAAACTTACAAGGCATATTATGAGGCAGAAAACATAGGTTAAAGACAGAACAAACATCAGAACCAGACTCAGATATGGCAGAGATGTTGGAATTATCAGACCAGGAATTTAAAGTAACTATTATTAATACGCTAATGATTCTCATGGAAAAAGCAGACAACATGCAAAAACATATGGGTCATCTAAGCAGAGAGATTCTGAGAGAGAATCAAAAAGGAATGCTAGGTACCAAAAACACTGTAACAGAAATGAAGAATGCCTTTGATGGGCACATTAGTAGACCGCATGTGGCTGAAGAAAGAATGTCTGAGCTTGAGGATCTGCAATAGTAACTCTCAAAACTGAAAAGCAAACAGAAAAAAGACTGGGGGGAAAACCCAGAAAGAACATCCCAGAAGTGTGAGACAAATACAAAAAGTGTAACATACGCAAAATAAGAATACCAAAAGGAGAATAAAAAGAGAAACGGACAAGAGAAATATTTGAAAAATATGGAGTCCGGAGGTAAAAAAGTTTGAGAACCTGTAGGGGTCACATGGCAGCATATTAAAGCTTATGTACATGGCATTTGAGGTTGGGGCATGGGAAATTACTCAGGCATTGTGTATGTTATTTGTTCATGGGAATGAAACTCCTTGACCCTGAAAACAGGACAGGGAGTGGAGTGCGTGGTGTGATAAGAAATGCTGAAAACAGCCTCCTGAGAACGCAGTTTGAGTGTGTACAAGGTCACAGGTGCCTCAGCAACCCACCTCAAATGACCATCTAGTGGATGTTTGTAGTTAATACAAGCCCTTTCAACAAATACTTGGTGGACGGATGCTGGGGTGGACTCTCTCAGAAGAGCTACCCGCTAGCCCTGCTCAGATGGAACTCTGAGTACTTCGTTCTTGGTGTTCACTGCAAGCTACAAGCTCTACAACCGGTGCCCCTGACATCATCACCTTGAATTTATGCGTGAAGGAGGAAAGCTCATCAATTTTGGGGGAATCCTGGTAAGGGACAGTCCTGACCCCCATCAGGAGGATGGGACACATACGTAAATTACCAGGGGTTAAGTTATCACAGGTCAAGAAATGACCAAAGAGCAAGAAGTGTTTTCTAAAACAGTGCAACAGCTACTTAAGACTATTCAGTGCACCATAGAGCCTGGAGCTCTACACAAGTGTATGCTCTTAATTTGGCAGGAATGCCCTTGGTTTCCTGATCAAGGAACCTTAGATTTAGAGTTATGGGAGCAGGTAGGCCACTGCCTGAAAAGAGGATATAAGCAAGGTCATTTTACTAATGTTACTATTTTGACCACCAGGGCACTGGTACGCTCTGCGTTGTAACCTCTTTATCTGCCAGACTACAGTGAGTCAAGTAGCCCATCTTCTCCACCTGAAGGGAATTCAGGAGATTTAAAGGAGAAGGAAAAGCAGGAACCAGAACAACATGAAGAGACTCCTCTCCCTCCTTCATTCTCTACTATGGGGAATAAGGAAGAGATTTTTTCTAGTGAGGATAAGGATGGACTGGAGCCTTTTCCTCCCCTTATAGAAAACCAATTGTCCTCTTTTCCTCTATCCTTAAAGGAACCTGCATCTGTTGGCCCTGTTCAGGCAACAGTACCTCCCATCCCCCTTGAGGAGATTGGAGGCTGCCCAAGGGACGGTTCTTGGGTAAGACCACCAGTCAGCAAACATCTATATGATCGGGTGGCCGCGTCTCCTTGACAAGATGCAGCAGTAAGGAATGTTTCTTTCATTTTTTAATAAAATGTTTAAAAACACTGTGGCTGGGAAACTTCAAAGCTGCATGCCTGCTTCCCCCTGAGCCTCTCTGCTTGGGGGTAGTAAAAATAATAAAAAGCCCAGTATATTTTCAGTACCTTACCTAACAGGGTTGGCTCCAAGCGTAGGTGGTCTGGAGGATCAGGGGAGAGGTCTTCTCCCAGTCTGTTACCCTCTTGCCTCCTGCCTCTGCACTCATACGTGCATTTTACCACCTGGATATTCTCTGGCCTCTTGCTGCCGCTTGTAATCTTCCTTCCTCTCGCGATAAGGGCAACAACAGGTGGCAGGCCATTAAAAAGAGAGGCTGCCTAAAGAGCCAGGAGCAGGTGAAAAGAAGCCGACCACAGCCCTGCTTCCCAAGCTCACATCTAAGACATTCCAGCTAAAGGCTAATGCAAGAAAATGGCCAACACCTGAACACATTTAAAAAAGGATTTTGTGTTTTTTTTCTTTTCTTTTCTTTTTATACACTTAAGCTAACTCAATGCAGGTTTATTATTCTGGTAACTTACAGTCACATTCTAATAACTTTCAAGGGCCAAAATATGGTAAAAATCACTTAAAATATCATCCCTTCCATGCCTCAGTTTAGCAGGTAGTCTTTATCTTTTGCCACTTCTGTATTTTATGTGCTATTTAACTGTCTTATAATCCCTCTAAACACATACAAAAGATCACAGATTTAATAGCTTCTCTTCTCATAAACAGGCACTGATGTTGTGTCCAATTATCAAGATATAACCCGTTACTCTTTTCCTACTGTTAAGCAAGGAACAATTTCATACTCTCTTAGCTTTTAATCTTGATTAGCAAATAGCAATGGCTAACTTTATTGATAATATCAGCTTTCACTTACCCGCCTCTAAGCTCCTGAACTTTTTACAAATTGTGCCTGTTAAATTTGTATCTTTGTTGTCTCTGAGCCCCTGCTTCACGCCATTACTGTCTTTACAGATGGTTCAGAAAAAACTGAAAAGCAGCTATATTGTGGCAAAATGCCATGTAAAACTGGCAGCACAAAATCCAGGAACAGTTAAAAACTATGCAACAGGCGGAGTTAGGTGCCCTAATATTGGCCTTACAAACTTTTCCTCATCAAGACATAAATATAATTAGTGATTCCACTCATGCACTGTATAGTATTACTCATCTAGATCTTGCACAAGGGAAGGGCATTACTAATGAATCTCTACTAGCTTTGTTTCTCGCAGTGCAAGAGCTCCTCTGTGCCCATCGTCACCATCTTTACATCACCCATATTCACCCTCACTCTAGGTTACCTGGTCTCTTATCAACCGGAAATGCTTGAGCTGATGCTCTGGTACAACCACAAATGTGGTTTGCAGACTTTTCTGCATTTTTGCGAGCTCAAGCTGATCATATTTTTTTCATCAGAATGCTCACAGTCTTAAACAGCAGTTTCATTTCACACTTGCTCAAGCTCTCATGATTATTAAACCTTGTCCTAATAGCCAACGGCATTCTCTCTCTCCTTTTCCCTTAGGACTTGGTGCCACCCCACAAGGTCTGGTGCCTAATGCTATCTGGCAAACTGATGTTACTCAGTGTCCACCCTTTGGATGTTTTAAGATTCTCCACGTTCTTGTGGATGCTTACACAGGTTTAATACATGCTACCCCCTGGACCAGAGAAAAAACTAAGGATGCAATTGCTCATTTGTTTAAATCTATTATAGCTGTAGGCCTTCCACAAACTATAAAAACTGATCATGGACGTTACTATCTTAGTGCTCAATTTACATATACATTGTAACTTTAACACATACAACACAAAATTGGTATTCCCTATAACTTAGCCAGTCAGGCCATTATTGAATAAACTCATCAAACTCTTAAAGTGCATCTTAATAAACAAAATAAGGGGGAAGATTCGACTGACAAGGATGGTGATGATTTGGAAGGCATCTGACATTACTTGAGGACAGCTAAAGAAATTGGATCAACAAGCAACTATCCGGCTCGCTGCCGTGGAAGCCCCTGCAACTGCAGAGAAGCGGTTTCTTATGTATCTGGTGGTAACTGGGGAAACATCTAAGAAAGTAAGACAGACATGGATGTTAGGGTGACTGGTAATTCTTGTCCTTTGCCAAGTGGGATCAGCTCAATAACATGTTTATTGGAGTCATGCTCTAAATCCCCCCATTTTAAATATTACATGGTGGGATGCTGACCTGCCTTTGTCATCTAATGATATTTCTTGGACAGGAGGTCAATAGATGCTCCTGTCTTAACCCTTAATTGAAAATCTGAGGTGGATTAAACTTAATAAATCCTTGACTTTATTGTCTAGTAATCCCCCTCTTTGTTTTTCCACAATAGCACATGATAAGTGTGTTACTCTTATTCCTCAGGAATATCTTTACTATCAGCCCAAAAGGGGTACTAAGCTTGCAAGGATGACCTTTATCTCTGTTGTTACTACTAATCTTACTGAGGTCTCTAATGAAGTTACACAAGTGCCCGATCTTCCTATATGCCATCCGAGTAAGGACTGAAGATATAAGTTTGAGGCCATCTGCTAGTCTCCATGCAGACAACCTGCGCCATGCCAAGGGCCTCTGTTTGATAATGACACTTTACTTAATTGGGGTCCCCATGGTTATCTTATGTCTGCAAATCAGACTATTGGATTTGGGAGTCCATCCTACAGTTCAATAACCTGGTCAGAGTATGGGCTTTCAGGACCAATATTACAACTAAAAAGGAAACAAGCTTTAAGCCCTGCTCATACCCACATTTGGAGACTAGGTCTTCTGTTTTTGAAAGGGTTCTTTCACATGATGAGTACATTACTGGTGGTGGCAACTATACCCTCTCTTTGCACAATGATGTTACTAACACGGTGCTGATTTGTACTATGCACCTCTATATACTTCTGTTTGGGCAAGGTGTTTCTAACATAGAGCAGAATCCATCCTTTATAGTAGAAAAAGTCTCTTCCAGTAGCTGGTATGCTACATGCTTGTCTCAACAAAATGTTACACAGTTAAATATAACCTATGTCATGACCTTAATGTGGTGAGCAGAATTGTGGTTGCCTGTAAATTTAACCTGGAACTGGGAACAAGATTCCACCTTGCGGTTATTTAGAAACGCACATCTGCAAGAAGCTTATCACAACCATTTGCCTTCTCAAATTTTCACTCTTGAGTGTGAATTGAAGAAACAACTATAAGAATGGTTGCAGCAATTACAAACAAGCATCCTTCAGCAAATACAAGAAGGCTTTCAATCCAAACACTGGGTTGTCTGGGTTAAACATACACATTTGGGTGATGGCCGCATACTTATTCTTTTTTGTATCTGTTTGACAGGCATCTGCGGATGGCTCTGTGCTGCCACCCGATGAATCTATGACCAGAGAAGAAAGATAGAAGCTTACCTTGTATTGGATGACCAGCATGCTCTAAGAATTAAAGAAGGGGGAGATGGGGCGGGGGGTGGCGCATGGGAACATATTCAAGCTTATGTACATGGCATTTGAGTTCAGGGCATGGAAAATTACTGAGGCACTGTCTATGTTATTTGTTCATGGGAATGAAACTCCTTGACCCTGAAAACAGGACAGGGAGTGGAGTGTGTGGTGTGATAAGGAACGCTGAAAACAGCCTCCTGAGAATGCAGTTTGAGTGTGTACGATGTCACAGGTGCTTCAACAATGCACCTCAAATGACCATCTAGTGGATGTTTGTAGTTAACCCAAGCCCTTTCAATAAATACTTGGTGAACGGATGCTGGAGTGGACTCTCTCGGAAGAGCTACCCACTAGCTCCGCTCAGCTGGAACTGTCTGAGTACTTCATTCTTGGCATTCACTGCAAGCTACAAGCTCTGCAAGAACCACTACCTTAAACATTTTCTTTTAAGTGAAAACATACAACCGTATTTATTTTCCAATCTTTTGACACAGAGAGAGGACCTTTCTTGTCTGAGTCCACTGATTAGACTCTTAAATAAATCACACCCATGGCACATTGTCTACAATTTTCAATTTAAATTTATTAGAGTAAGAATTTGAAGATTTTTGCAAAAGGATTGTGGGGCAGAATCTGTCTACATTTTAACAATTATCTCCCTGACATCTGATATGACAGCCATTTATCATATCCAAAAGCGTTCGACTCAGTTTTCATAAAGGCCGCACTTTCTACTCTCTTTTTAGATCAGTTTGTGAACTTAAATTAACTTAATACAACTACAGGATTAACCATTGGCTTGAGCAGGCTGGGGAATAAACGTAACTGCCCTTAGTGTGCCTCCCAGCTAGTGGGAGCAGACTTGTTAGGCAGCCAGCAACCTGACATGGGTGCTGGTCCCCACATTTTGCAGAGGGAATGGGGAGTATTAGTTAATCTGGGTAGCCAGGTAAAGGGAGATTGGTTAAAAGCATTTTGCAAAACATGGCAACCACTATTAATATTAGTTCCTGACTATGAGCTCAAACCTCCCATGCCCACTAATCCATCATCCTCAATGATAAGAAAGATTTCTTATTTTCATCCTTATCCTCAGTAACCATCACCGTGCCTGGCACAGAATAAGGGGATAACTGGAGGAATGTTTTGACACCAAGTCTAAATAACGCTTGAGTCCCCAGTCCTGTATGCTAGTTTAAATATCCTCCCCTTTCTGTCTCCTCTTGTTTTTTTTATTGTTTTTGCTTTGTTTCATCTTGTTTTGTTTTCTTTCTCTTTCTTGGTTTTAAAATCCTGCCCTTTGCTCAAGCTTTCTCTTTATCCCTGATCTGTCCCTAACCCTGTAGTGTCTTCTGCTGACAGGTCTCATACTCTGGCCCCCTCATGCCGTTTCCCCCGACTTTCTTCCTCTGACTCTTCCCAGGCTGTCATATAAGTTAAAGGCACTTGGCAATTATCTCACAGAATGTAGCTGTCACCAGGACCTTTCTGGAGGCCAGGGGCCCTGTCCTTGTCATTTCGCTCTCTTTCTAGCGCCTGGTGCTGGCCCATGGCACATGTTGCTTGCTTCTTGATGTCAAGGGCAGAGGTCAGGGCTGGTCAGCTCTGGATGTGTTCTGAGGGGCTGCAGGGAAGGCCATGCTCAGGGCGCAGGTAGATGACCAATGTGTCTGTCTCAGCAGTGACAAAGTTTTTCCCTCTTATTTTGACAGGTTTACAAAGGCAAGTGGCAGAGCCTCCTCAGACTGACATAACACTGTGGCCAAAGCATGGTAAGGATTTAGTTATTGCCTCTAATTCCAGGAAGGTCAATAATGACAGGATTGAACTTTCTAATCCAAGGAACACTTCTTTGCAGTGAGAGTTAAGATTTACATAGAGCTATCTGCAACTTGTCTAATTGGGTTTATGGGATGCAGGCCCTAAACTCCTGTGAGGCCCTTCACCAAACTTTAAATTGCTTCTGGGATTAAAACTGGCCCCCAAACAACCAGAGCTCTAAACTGCTCCATGGCCCCCTGATGGAATCTCTGGAGAGCAGGTCAGGGTGAAGGCACAGGGTGCTTACCCTGAGCATGCAGGCAGGGCATGACCACAGAATCAGCTGGAAGCGGCTCCTTGAGCTGTCCTTCCTCTCTGTATCTCACTGGGCATGAAAAAGCCCAGGAAAGTGAGCAGCTAGAGCCCCTTCAGCTATGGCCAACCCCACATTCCCTTTACCTTGCTGTGAAATGTGAGGAAATTGCTTAGTTCCAAGACAGCTAAATAGAATTTGCTGCATGCTTCCAGGCACAGACCCAACTAATGGGGCTAGTTGGAAATGGTCAATGTGGGCAGTTGGAACAATCATTCTGAAGCCTGGAGAACTTCCAGCATCATCCCCTGCTATGAGACCTTTTATCCAAGTGAGTGCCTGTGCCCACCATGGACTTATCTCCACACTGCATGTAGACGGGGTTCTCTCTGTGGCTAAACCTTCTTCAGGTAGGTGAGCAGAAGAGCAAAGGTTGTTGTGAGTGGGAACTTGGTTATAGCTTCCATAGGGTCTTTTATAGGAGAAAGGAAGCAGAGATATCCTGGGAGTCTAGGCAAGTGTGGGGTGGGGCAGAGTGCGGGAAGGAATGGGGAATAACATTAGAAGGAAGTTTCTGAAACCTTTCTAGCAATCGAGGCTGTCTGACAAAGGAATGGAAGGCATCAGCTCCATGCACCTAAAGGTATTCCAAACAAAAATGGGAAAATTATGTTGCATGGGAGGTATTCACGCAATGAAGGAAAGCGAGACAAGACCAGTTACTTTATAACATCTCTGCCAAATCTAAGATTTTCCAGGCAGCAGTGCTAGTATCTCTAAAGAGGATCTCTTTTCCCCACATATTCCTGATGCCCACGCTTACTCTCCTCTGGTAACTGCATGAGGATGGCTTCAAGCTGGGCCCACTTTCTCCCACCCGATCTCCCCCAGCCAGCAACAGTGTGATAGTTACAGATGGAACGTGTGGTGCTCAGGGACACCACCCATCCCCACCCAAGCCCTGACATGAGGTAGAGATCTTAGAGAAAGCTGTGATACCTCTACTCTTCATAAATATCCTAGGGAGACCCAGCAATCCCATTACTGGGTATATATCCAAAGGATTATAAATCATTCTATTATAAAGACACATGCACATGTATGTTCATTGTGGCACTGTTTACAATAGCAAAGACCTGCAACCAACCCAAATGCCCAACGACGATAGACTGGACAAGGAAAATGTGGCACATATGCACCATGGAATACTATGCAGCCGTAAAAAACAATGAGTTCATGTCCTTTGCAGGGACATGGATGAATCTGGAAACCATCATTCTCAGCAAACTGACACAAGAACAGAAAATCAAACACTGCATGTTCTGACTAATAAGTGGATGTTGAACAATGAGAACACATGGACACAGGGAGGGGAGCATCACATACTGGGGTCTGTTGGGGGGGAATAGGGAAGGGACAGCAGGGGGTAGGGAGGTTGGGGAGGGATAATATGGGGAGAAATGCCAGATATAGGTGACAGGGGGATGGAGGCAGCAAACCACATTGTATGTATCTATGTATGTGCAAACCATGTATGTACCTATGCAACAATCCTGCATGTTTTGCACATTTACCCCAGAACCTAAAGTGCAGTAAAATATATATTAAAAAAAAAACAAACAAAAAACAAAAAAAAATATCCTAGGGAAAGCGAGGATGACCAAGACTTCATAGTCAGTTCTTTACTGCCTGGTAGTTCTACTCTGCCACAAATGGACCAGCAAAGATCTAATCAGTGTGGTAAGGGAAGGAGCCTTGGGGAGAAGGTGAGGAAACACCTGGCCCTGTCCTTGCTGCCTGTGCTCCTTTCTGAGTGTCAGCTTCCTCATCTTAACATGAGAAGTCAAGGCTTGAGGTTTTCTCTAGTGTGCTGGACTGATAGGTCTGTGGTGCCATTTTCAGCAATCCCTCTGTAAGCCTGGGTGAAACTGCTCTTCCATGGAGAAAGCATCGCATGGCATTGCAGTGGTTTAATGGTCAGCTTGGATATAGAAGGTTCTGAGTTAGGACCTGTGACATAAAACTGCTCCCAAAGCACAGAATCTACCCACAAAGTCACACTGGGAGGCATGAGGGACACTTGTCCTTGGATTCTATTCCTGCTCCTTTGCGGGTCTGGAGCAGACTGGGAAACGGCAGTACTGGGAACAAAGGCTGGTTAGAGGAGGGTATGGAAGTGCTTCTGTTAGTGTCTCCAAGCTCTCTTGCTCAGAAAGTCCTCATTGACAGGGCAACCAAGGGAGAGCCCCAACCAAACTCACAAAAAATGAACTAGAAACCAGGAATCAAGTAACATACTTAAATGCTGGATAGATCCTAATCTTCCTGATCTGTGCTCTTCACATACTCCCTGAGAGGGACTCTATGTGGAGCTGAATCATCATCAGAGAATTAGAACCAGGGGGTGGGTGAGATGATGTCAGCAGCCAGCATCACTTGAGTGTGACAGCCTGAAGCCCCCAAGGACACTGCAGGGACAATTCAGGGACAGGCAGGGCTGACCAGAGGAGCCCACTTCTCTGGTCAGTGCTGGAACCATGCAGCACCCTCAAAGGTCCTCTTTTATGGTGTTTATGCAGATCCTTCCTTACATATCCCTTCCTTCAAGTGTGTTAATACCACTGATCTGATGAAAATTCTTTCATTTATCATGGTTTGATTATATTTCCAGGGTCTGCTTCTCCTGCTTTTGATCTGACATGTCCTGACTTTTAATGTAACTCCAGTAGGCAGTGAATTTTATCTGTTGCTGCTGATATTACAATTTGGCATCTAAAGGGTAAACTGGATTATATGTTCTAGAAGCATCTCATTATAAATACTACATACTGATCCTTATAAACATGTTTGCTGTTCTCAGTTTTCCTCAGAGGGGAAGATAGAATATAAAATGGAAGTGGCCAACCAATCCATTGTGGCAGAATTTGTCTTGCTTGGCCTGTCAGATCAGCCAAGGTTGGAGAAAACGTTCTTTGTGCTCATCCTGCTGGTGTACCTGGTGATTCTTCTGGGCAACGGGGTCCTTATCCTGGTGACTGTGTCTGACTCCCACCTGCACACGCCCATGTACTTCTTCCTGGGGAACCTCTCCTTCCTGGACATCTGCTACACAACCTCTTCAATCCCTCTGGTCCTGGATGGTTTTCTCACTGCCAGGAAAACCATCTCCTTCTCTGGCTGTGCAGTGTAGATGTGCCTCTCCTTTGCCATGGGAGCCAGAGTGTGTGCTGCTGGGCATGATGGTGTTTGATCGCTACGTGGCCACCTGCAACCCCCTTAGTCATGAGCAACCCCAGTAGTCATGAGCAAGGCTGCCTACGTGCCCATGGCTGCCAGCTCCTGGGTGGCTGGTGGAGCCAACTCCTTGGTGCAGGTCTCTCTTGCAGTACAGTTACCCTTCTGTGGGGACAATGTCATCAACCATTTCACCTGTGAGATCCTGGCAGTTCTGAAGTTGGCCTGTGCTGACATCTCCATCAATGTGATCAGCATGGAGGTGGCCAATGTGATCTTCCTGGGGTTCCCAGTCCTCTTCATCTTTGTCTCCTACCTCTTCATACTCATCACCATCCTGAGGATCCCCTCAGCTGAAGGACAGCAAAAGGCCTTCTCCACTTGCTCTGCACATCTTACTGTGGTGGTCATTTTCTATGGGACTATTCTTTTCATGTATGCAAAGCCCAAGTCTAAGGACCCCCTGGGGGCAAACAAGAAGGATGTTTCAGACAAGCTCATCTCCCTCTTCTATGGGGTGGTGACCCCCATGCTCAACCCCATCATCTACAGCCTGAGGAACAAGGACGTGAAGGCCGCTGTGAGGAGCCTGCTGAGTCAGAAATGCTTCACCCAGTGATAGTGAGAGGAAGCGGTGTATCTTTTGGTTCTGTGCACACAAGAGGTTTACGCAGTAAGCACAGACTTGCTTAATGGTCCTGCACAACAGTTTCCAAACTGATGCTCATTGAGGTGGGGCAATTCTTGGGTGATAGAGGATGGAACACTAACTCTTTAGAATGTGCTAAATCACCTAGAACCAAGAATAAGTGACTATTACATTTTATTTGTATTCTTATTCTGAAAAAAATAAGCAGTAACAGTTAGAACTTTGTAAAACAAATACTTCTTTCTTTGTTCATGTGCAGACCAGTTTCAATTTGTATGTGAAAATCAGGTTGTTTTCTGTTCTATTGTGTAATGGGGAGCATGACCGTGAAGAAAAGTCTTTTTTTTTTTGAGAAAACCATTTTTATCATCATCACCACTCAGCTTATCTGTGCTGGATTATGTACTAAATGGCCAGATCTCCTAAAGAACACCAACATAACATTTCATGTTTCAAGAGATGAAAATAACTGTACAAGGTTAAGTAAAAACGTACACAAGACAGCAGACACACACAAAAAAATCCATGTATGAGATTTTATCCCACCTGCAGCTTTTATATATTTGAAAAGTAGAATTCGTGAACTAAAAAATATTGTCCTTCTCTAGTCCTGTCAAGTTTAATGGAAGTGGGTTTAACCTGATTACAACACTAACACCAGTATCACTGATCTAATATTTATAAAAATTTATATATTTCAATAAATTAAAGTCAATGCAACACCCATGCAAGCTAGAATGCCAGCTGTTTGGTGAACAAGGACCTGATATCAGAACAAGAAGTTTATAAAGTCCTAAACTTTACAAGTACAATCTTTTTCAAACTGCATCCATTTCTCACATTGAAGATGGGAAAATCAAACCCATTCCTCTTCGTATGTGGGTTTGTGATCTTGCCATTTCATACTGAGCATCTAAACTTCTAAAAATTTTTCCTGTTGCTTCAGAGGCTTATAATTTTCTTCATCAACTGAGCTACATCCAGCTTCAATTTCACTCTTTATACCCATCAATTTCCTAAATTTGACATTTTGTCCTTGTTTCCAAAATTCAATTTTTCCCATATTTCAGCAGACTGGGATTTGTCCCCTTCTTTCTTGCCTTGCCAAAGCATTTTCCCTTTTTTCTCTTGTTCAGCAAATTTCACTGGATTTACAGTGGCTGGGTTATAGTAGCTAGGTACAGCTGTTCCTGTCTCTGCCACAGCTTTAGCTTGCCAGGCTGCCATCTAAGCTGCCGTGGCTATCTGAGGTGTTACCTGTGTTCCTAATGCCAACAGGGTGGCTTCATTGGGAATAGAACCCTTAGTAGCTGCAGCTGCTGCAGCTATTTCTTGTTTTTGTTTTTCCACCATTTCCTTTTCTCACTGTTCTTGTAATTTCTTCACCCTCTCTAATCTCCTAGCTAAGCCTTCTTGTGCATCCATTGCTGCATTTCTGCCACTGAAGGGAGGTGGACTCGGAGTCTGGCTTAAACTTCTGCTAAATCTTCCAGCCTTTTCAATTCTCTTCTTTGTCTCTTAACTCCTACTCCTTGTTCTACTCCAGCTTCTAGTCCTATGCCTGTGTCTCGATCTTGAGCAGGAATGAGACCTGATCCGCCGTTTTCTTTTCCTGCTTCTGAATCTTGATTTCTTCCTCTCTCTGCTTCTAGATAGAGACTTCTTCCACTCCCTACTCCTGGATTGAGACCTATTCCGCTTCCTGCTTCTACTACGATGGAGTCTTTCACGAGACCTAGATCTTGAGTAACTTCTGCCTCTTGATGACTTTCTTTGCATTTGTGCTTGTCCTCACCATTTTCAGACAAATTTAGTTGCTCTCTTCCTTTATCAGAAGAATGTTCTTTGTCATTATGTTCCTCAGACTTGTGTTTCTTAGAGGATTTATCTTTGGATTCATGTCTTATTACCTCTTTGCCTCTGCTCTGGCTCCTGTGTTTTCTTCCTTTGTTACCTGACTTTCATTTTCTTTCTCTTGACCTTGATCGTGATGGTGAATAATGATGTTTTGAGGCTCTAGGAGAAACAGATACATCTGACTGCTCTTTTTTCCCATTTCTATCTGGTGATGTCTTTTGTGGGGTTAGTCCATCTCATTCTGTATCACTAGCCACCACAATTCAGAGTCCCGGCCGCTACAGGGGCGCCTCCACTTGTTGCTTTCAACAGTCAGAAAAGTCACTTCTTAATTGGCATCTGAATTAAAAACCAAAATGCTATTTTAGAAAATTACTGATACTGGCTGGGCGTGGTCGCTCACACCTGTAATCCCAGCACTTTGGGAGGCTGAGGTAGGCAGATCACAAGGTCAAGAGATCAAAACCATCCTGGTCAACACGGTGAAACCCTCTCTCTACTAAAAAATACAAAAATTACCTGGGTGTGGTGGCATGTGCCTGTAGTCCCAGCTATTCGGGAGGCTGAGGCAGGAGAATTGCTTGAACCTGGGAGGCAGAGGTTGCAGTGAGCCAAGATCGTGCCAATGCACTCTAGCCTGGTGCCTGGCTACAGAGCAAGACTCTGTCTCCAAAAAGAAAAAAAAAAATTACCTATACCAAGATGCATCCTGAATGACACCATTTAACCCCGCTTTGATGATAGGAGGTCAGAGTGTTGTGTGTTTAATTTCCTGTTTAATATCCTAGAGACAATTTTGGGTAACTCTTTCTCCTCTTAATATGCATACAGCATGTCTATTTTCTGCCCAAAATCACTGAAGAGTTTGCTGCAACACCAGTCAAACCAGATAATACAGCCCAAGAAGAGAATCCTTAGCAGTCTTCCTCTAGATAAAGCAATACTACAATGGAAGTTTATATTCAGAGTCCCTTTTGTCTCTTTAGGATTTTAGATTGGATGCTGGCAATAATTGTTCAAGCCAACTTATAATTACCCTTCTGGTGAAGAACATGGACTTTGCAACCAGACTAACATGGAGTTCCTCTGCCTGTGTAACTTCAGACCTGTTTTTAAAAAACTATTTAATCTTGCGGAGCCTTAGTTTTCTAATTTGTAAGATGGAAATAATTAAACCAACCCCATAGAGGTGTTGTGAAGATTAGTATGTGTATATGTTAAAAATGCACAGTGGCTAGCAAAAAGTACCTCTCAATTAATAAATGAACATTTTTATTATTAATGAAATATGTTAACTCCCCTAAGGAAGCTGCATGACACTTAAAGACAGACTATAATACCACACTTAACTGAATCAGTTCAGATTTATCTTGTAGTACATTCAGGGTGGCTTTCCAGCTTATGACCTAACCATCCCATTTCTCCGGGCATTTTCTCCAGCCATCTTTCTTCCCCATCCACATAGCGAGTCACTCATGTCTGCGTTGGGTGATTCTGTCCTGTGTTTTTTTCTAGAAGTTATAAGGTTTTAGTTTTTACATTTAGGTTTGTGATCCATTTTGAGTTGTTTTGGTATGGTATGAGGTAAGGTTCTCATTTTTTTTTAGTATCCAATTGTTTCAGCATATTTATAAAAAAGTAAAAATAAAACACTTAGGAGTAAATTAAATATGTACAAGTCCTCTACATTGAAAACTACTTATATTTAGACCTAAATAAATAAGAGATACATCATGTTAATTGATTGAAAGACTCAATAGGGACACATCATAGTCAAACTGCTGAACTCAGCTCCCCCATTTAATCTACAGATTCAATGCAATGTTAATCATAATCCCTGTAGGCCTCTTTTTTGCGGAGAATAAAAATCTGATTCTAAAATTTACACAGCAATGTAAAGGAAATACAAAACAATCTTAGAAAGTTGTACCTGACCTTAAGACTTAATATAAAGCTATAAGAATCAAGCCTGTATGTTACTAGCAAAAAACTGTAAATATATCAGAGGAATGGAACAGATAAATAGATCTACATTTATATAATCTTTGATTTTTTGACAAAGGTACCAAAGCAATTCAATGGGGGAAAGGAAGTTCTTTTCAATAAATGGTACTAAGACACCTAGATATCCCCATTGGAAAAGATAAACTTTAATTGCATACGCAAAAATTAATCCACTACAGATTGTAGACCTAAATAAAAGCTAAAACTATGAAGCTTTTACAGTAAAACACAGAAAAATATCTTTGTGGCTGAGGGTAGGCAAAAGTTTCTTAGGGAGGATATGGAAAATAATAACCAAAATAGAAGGAAATTGATAGAGTTGATCAAAATTAAAAACATCTGTTTAGCTCTTGCAGTGCCCCCCACCCCCCATCATATGAGGACACAGCAAAAGGCAGCTGTCCATACACCTGGAAGATAGTGCCCACAAGGAATGGAATTGGCTGGCAGCTTGGACATCCTAGCCTTCAGAACTGAGAAAAATAAATCCTTTTTTTAAAAATTTGTTTAGCAGGAGACACTATTAAGAAAATGAATATGCAAGCCATAGGGAGAATATTCACAATATAATACCTGACAAAAGACTTGAATCCAAAGTATATAATGAACTGCTATAACTCAATATTAAAAAACAATAAATAATAAATGATTTGAACAGACAATTCACAAAGAAGATATATGAATAGTCAATGGGCATATGCAAAAAAAGTGTTCAATATCATTAGTTATTAGGAAAATGCAAATTAAAGCCACAATGAGATACCATTACATATCAAGCAGGGTGACTAAAATGGGAAAGACTGACAATATCAAATGTTGACAAGGATGTAGTACAACTGGAGCTCTCACACATTATTGGCCGTAATGTAAAATGATGCAAACATTTTGGCAAAAAATCTGTCGATTTCTTATAAAACTAAGCAAATCCTACAGCATGACCCTGCAATCACATTCTCAGATTATTTAGCCAAGAAAAATATCTGACAAAAAGGCTGGTATGAGAATATACATAATAGCTTTATTTATATCAGCCAAAACTGAAAACAGCCTAGATGTTTATTAATAAGGAAAATGGATAAACAAACTGGATGTTCAAACAATGGAATACTACTTAGTAATACAAAGGAATTACAGTGAATTCTTATAATTTTATGTTGTCTCAGCATCTATTTTAAATATATGTTTATCTTTCTCATACCAGAAACAGGGCTTAGCTCCTCATAACACAGTTTCCAATTCTCTGCCTACTCCCAGTTCTTTAATGTGGTCAATCCAGATATCTTCTTTATACAGCTGCCTCCTGGTGCCCACCTTCCCATGGGATAACTAGATATAATCGACTTGACTTTCTCCGCTGCCCCCCAAACCCTGCATGGACTGCACAGAAATGCCACAGTAACCACATCTGTCACAGTGTGACTCCCTAGAACTTGTGCTTGCTTTCTCTAAACCCATCAACTAGAACTCCCTGTGGAAGGCCAGGCACGATGGCTCATACCTGTAATCCCAGCACTGTGGGAGGCCACAGTGGGCAGATTACAAGGTCAGAAGATCAAGACCATCCTGGCCAACATGGTGAAACCTCGTCTCTACTAAAAATACAAAAATTAGCTGGGCATGGTGGCACATACCTGTAATCCCAGCTACTTGGGAAGCTGAGGCAGGAGAATCTCTTGATCCCGGGAGTCGGAGGTTCCAGTAAGCTGAAACCAGCATGGGAATGACCTGGATACCAAGAGGTCCCTCACTTGCCCTCTCCTGCTTTCCACCCAGTGGTTCAGTGTGCATGTCCTGGATGGCTGCCTCTCTCCCTGTTGGCCTTATGAGGCTTGCTGCCCTCTCCTCTCTAGATCTGTAGTACACTGCTTCTGCTATTTCATGTGTTTTCCTGGGCTGCCTCCTCTGTGTCTCACTTGACTAACATACCCGAACCTAACTTCTTTCTAGGTCAGCACTCTCCCAGAGAATTGCCATCTTGGTAGGAACAAACTGGACACAGGTAAGACAAAACCCATAAAAATCTGCCAGTATAAACAAGTTTCCTGTGAGAGGGACACTTGGTCACAGGTTGGACACTTAGGTTTTGGACCATCGGCCAGGGTAAAGAAGTATCCCATGAAAGGCGCACTGTAAACATTCATGACTAAATTCCTAGAGCTAGGGTCACAGTTTATACCCACACTCCTGAGAGAGATCTCAAGACCAAACTGGAAGAAATTTCCTGGAGGAGATGATTATTTGCCAGGTAAGCCAAAGGGATCTCTGACACATTCACAGAAACACAGTGTTCACAGCAGGCAGTAGAAGGAGTGATGTGCCTAGTTCAGTGCCATATCTTCAGCGTAGCTGTACATATCTACAGTGATTTGTTGTTCTTCTATCTCTAAAGGGCTGATACACAAAAGAGGAAGTGATCATGTTCCATGTAGCCAAAGGCTAAGATAACACCCAGGATAGAGGTGCAGGGAAATAAGCAGACTGACCCAGAATGAGAAAAAACCTGCTGACTACTGTCCTCTGGCAATAGGAAAGATTTTTGAGGAAGTAGAGGACTCCTTTTCACTGAACCACTGTTTTCTAGATATTTCACCTCTTTCTTTCCCTGGCTTCTTCCTCATAGTTTATAATCATCCTCCACATATTAGTTATTTATTGTTGCATAACAAACTACTTCAGAACTAAGTGGCTTAAAATAACACACGTGTTGTCTCACAATTTCTGTGGGTCAAGATCTGATTACAAATTAACTGGATCCTTTGCTTCAGGGTCGTTCACAAGGCTGCACCTAAGGTTTTGACTAGGGGTGGGATCTCATCTGAAAGCTCAACTGGGGAAAGGTTTACTTCCAAGCTTACTTAGGTGGTTGGCAAGATTCAGTGCCTTGAGAATTGTTGGGCTTAGGTCCTAAGTAAGTTGGCCAGAGGCGTCTCTCAGTTCCTTGTCACATTTGTCTCTCCAATCTGGAAGTTTGTTTCACCAAAGTCAGTAAGTGAGTGTATTCTCTTGGTTAAATGCAAGTTACTCAAGGAGAGAGGATGACACAAAGCCATGAATACCAGGAGGCAAGAATCACTAGGGCCATCTTAGACACTGCCTATCATACTCCAGATTCCACTAACATAGAATATCTTCCCTGAACTCTGTGCTATCCCTCACGTGCCATGATGCTGTTCAAACAAATACCTTGTTGAGGTTGTGGAAGAAACAAGCAAGCCCAAGAGCTGTGCCAAGCTCTGTCCCTATGACGGTCTTCTCCTTCCTCCCATCCCTTGCCTGTCTCTTCATGTGTAAATTCTCCCCCATTGTTCAAGGACTTGCCAGAAACTGACTCCCTATTGAAGTCTCCCCAGGGCTTTACATGGAAGTTCCTCCAAAATGTCCACAGCCATGCCCCTGAGCACTTGATTTGGAATTATTGTTCCCATAGCTGCTGATCCCATAGTGCATGGATGGAGGGCATTCCTAAATAACATTTAGCTCTCCAGCTTATTTTTGAGAATTTTTAGCACTTTGAAGTTTGTAGAAATTCAAAAAGGACATGCAAATGCTTTCTCTAATGTCCCTCAATGGTCTAAGTGTGGAAAGTTCCAACAGGAACAAAAGAAGAAGGAAAAGAAGTCTTCCTGGAGTGCTTTTGGCATAATTGGATCTTGGAGACATTGTCTCAGAAGGATAAAAAGTTTCCTGACTTTGTACAGTTCTACTTCTAAACTTTTAATCACTTCAGGGAGCATAATAGTCCCAACGGCAGCACTGACTTCAAATTGCCTTTTACATGTTCTGGTTATTCATTCGGAAATTTTGCTTAAAACATAAAACCAAGACTGAGTAGGAAGAACTAGCTTTCACTCTTTTCTTCAAATCATAGGTGGCCATCTCAACCCGAGTCTTTCAAGCTAGTGCTGCTATTTCTGGCCCATACGCCATTCCTAAGCTATGGGCACATTTTCTCAGTAGGCTCCTGACAAAGGTAAGTTAGGGTTCTTATAAGAGTAATACTTAACCTATTTATTAGCACAGTCACATTCCTAACTTCTGACTTGATTTTCCAGCTGGGTTGGGACTTGAGAAGAGAAGGAATGAAGAAATTTCAGCGCTATCACAAAGATTGAGGCCCATGTGAAACTCCTTCTTGGGTCAGAAAATCTAGATGGCAAGAAGCCTATGAAACTTTTCAGTGTTAGGTCATGGACTCACCTAATTTCAGAGACTCCCCCAGAAATAAGATGGTCATATGGTTTCAAAGCCTCTTCTGTTGACTTTTCACTAACTCAGGCAATTCCAGAAGAAGGTGAAACCACCATCACATGAATGAGAGAAACTCAGAAGGCTGCTGGCTTGGTTTAGAATAAAGAACGTTCTGATACTTTGGAGCTCTGTAAATAGGAAGCAGGCTGTTTGGGAATGTAGTGAGCTCTTCATCACTAGACGAGATCAAGCTGAAAGCCCATGTATCAGTGTTCTGCAGAAGAAGATATAGAATGGGACAGAGGTTGGGACCAGATTTCTTTGGGGGGGCATAATCAGTGTGGGGGTCTATATCTGGGTGACATACTTAGGTTCAAGAACTCTTAATTCCTGTGTGGACACTCACCTCAGTAGAATGATAAGAAAAAAAGCACTGCTTTAGTTACCAAAGAGAACTAGGGTCCCAGAAATTGTGAGCCACTATAGGTTTCTGGGGCCATACTTCTATTGACCTTCATGAAACATCAGATTCAAATACTAGGGACATATTGAAAATTCCAGAGCATGAAGTTACCTTGGAACCCTCTCCCCTTTCCCTTGCATCTCTCCATGTCCAGTCTACTCTTTTCCTGAAAGACCCAGCTGGGGCTGGTGTTGCCCAGGAGAAAGATCTTGGGCAACAGCAGGAGTTTGCTTTATACAAAAATTGTCTAAAGAGAATAAATAATTATAAAGTGAGGATTCATAACTAATTAAGTTACTAGTATCTGGTACAAACTTGGAGGACCATGGAAACTTTAAGTCACTTTTCTAATCAAAGTTTAATGAGGTAAATTGCCATGTAGGATGTAGCACCCCTAAATGAATGTGTTATGTGTCTTTGTCACTGATCACATGAGTTACATTATCAGAGTCATTTTAAACCTTGTGCATTTGGTGTCCTGTGGCCCCAAAATAATTTTTTATTTCATTGTCTCTTTTTCTTGGAAATAAATAAATATCATAGACTTTCAAAACTGTTTTTTATTCTCTTAGCCGGACTCAAACTCCAGACCAGATGCACTGGTCCTGTGCAAGGCAAAGAATGTTGAGTTTGGACCTCTAAGTATTTCCTTCAGTTGACAGAGGAGATACACCATGGTAAATGCCAGACAGCCTCTATGACAGAGTTTGTTCTCCTGGGCCTCTCTGCTCACCCAAAGCTGGAGAAAACGTTCTTCGTGCTCATCCTGCTGATGTACCTGGTGATTCTGCTGGGCAACGGGGTCCTCATCCTGGTGACTGTGTCCAACTCTCACCTGCACACGCCCATGTACTTCTTCCTGGGGAACCTCTCCTTCCTGGACATCTGCTACACAACCTCCTCAGTCCCCCTCATCCTTGACAGCTTCCTGACCCCCCAGAAAACCATCCCTTTCTCAGCCTGTGCAGTGCAGATGTTCCTCTCCTTTGCCATGGGAGCCACAGAGTGTGTTCTCCTGAGCATGATGGCGTTTGATTGCTATGTGGCCATCTGCAACCCCCTTAGGTACCCTGTGATCATGAGCAAGGCTGCCTATGTGCCCATGGCTGCTGGCTCCTGGGTAGCTGGAAGCACTGCCTCCATGGTGCAGACATCCCTTGCAATGAAGCTGCCCTTCTGTGGAGACAACATCATCAACCACTTCACCTCTGAGATTCTGGCTGTCCTGAAGTTGGCCTGTGCTGATATCTCTGCCAATGTGATCAGTATGGGAGTGACCAATGTGATCTTCCTGGGGGTCCCTGTTCTGTTCATCTCTTTCTCCTATGTCTTCATCCTTGCCACTATCCTGAGGATCCCCTCAGCAGAGGGGAGGAAAAAGGCCTTCTCCACCTGCTCTGCCCACCTCACAGTCGTGGTCATCTTCTATGAGACCATCCTCTTCATGTATGGGAAGCCCAAGTCTAAGGACCCACGGGGGGCAGACAAGCAAGACCTTCCAGACAAACTCATCTCCCTCTTCTATGGGGTGGTGACCCCCATGCTCAACCCCATCATCTACAGCCTGAGGAACAGGGACGTGAAATCTGCTGTGAGGAACCTGGTATTTCAGAAATGCTTTGCCCAGTGATGTTTGGGGGAACAGATGTCCACGTAGCTCTTTGCTTCTTGGCTGCTTTCACCCACAAATCTCAGAAGAGAATGTTTTCCAAAGAAGAGACATGTGAAGAGTGATTACCAAAAAATTGAAATGCTCATGTAACAGAGCACTTTCGCTGTGATTGAACCCAATGAAAATGTTGAAATCTAGAACCCAGGGGGAGTGTGGCTTGAGGGGATGGAAGCATGATGCTACTGGTTACACAAGGAATGATTTTTTTGTTTCTTCACTGTTCAAGTCTGAATTCAACTTTTGTGAGCAGGTGGTTTCTCTGTTTTGGGAAAAACACCCTAGTGCACCTTTGTGTCACAAAAATGTAAAGCCAAGATCCTACTCTTAAAAGGAGGCATTGAAGACACCACGGGACAGAACTTCATGACCCTCCCCCACCTCCCTAGCACAGTGCTTCACAATCTTTGTCTTACCAAGGAGCACACAGAAAATAATGGGATGTGTATGGCACCCTGGGGTGAGTGGATGAATCTATTCAAGGCTGAAGGCAATTCACCTGGGGGCTTAGGTCACTACAGTTTCTGCTTAGTCAGAGAGAAGACTCTGAGCTTGGCACATCTGTAGCCTATAGCATATTAGCTGGAATATTCTGCCTGAAGCAGAATGTGTCTTCCCTTAGCCCCTACTGAGAGGACAGTCATGCTCTCTCCTTTGGCTACAGATAATTGGAGAGTTGACCCAAACTGGGCTAGTCATATTTTCTCTCCAAGGCATTTGGAATTTGGACATAGAGTCACCTCTGAGTTGGCCCAAGGCTCTTGAACTGAGAGACCATGTAAAGCTGCGATGAATGTGGCCTTGTATCTAGCACAGAAGAGAAAGCTGTTCTGCAGAGAGAGAGATGATAAAGCAAATGTACAAAGAGGACAAGACCTATGTGAAACAGAAATAAAGGCTGCAATACTTAGGCTAGGTATTGGAGACTTTTTTTTTCTTTTATTTTATGAGAAAATTTAATCCTGTTGAAAGA
This sequence comes from Cacajao melanocephalus, assembly GCA_963573385.1. Taxonomy (NCBI): domain Eukaryota; kingdom Metazoa; phylum Chordata; class Mammalia; order Primates; family Pitheciidae; genus Cacajao; species Cacajao melanocephalus. The sequence goes on along the minus strand of CAUYLG010016818.1, from coordinate 3,460 downwards.
ATAAAACTTAGGTATTCCTCTTCCAGATCCAAAGATGATCTGCTCATGGCAGATCATGTGTGTGTGTGTGTGTGTGTGTGTGTGTGTGTAATCTTTAATTTTTAAAATTTTCCTGGGTACATAGCAGGTATATATATTTATGGAGTATATGGGATATTTTGATACAGTCATACAATGTGTAATAATCACATCAGGATAAATGGGGTTTCCATCACCTCAAGCATTTATCCTTTGTGTTACAAACAATCCAATTATACTCTTTTAGTTATTTTTAAATGTACAGTTAAATTGTTTGTTACTATAGTCACCCTGCTGTGCTATCAAATACTAGATCTTATTCATTCTATTTTTTGTACCTATAAGCCATCTCTTCCCCTCTACCCTCTCACCACCATTCCCAGCCTCCAACAACTATCATTCTGCTCTCCATCTCAATGGGTTCAATTGTTTTAACATTTAGCTTCCACAAATAAGTGAGAACATGCAAAAATTTGTCTTTCTGTGCTGCTTATGGCCAGTTTTGTTCTTCTGTAGCCCTGTGGATTATTTCTCCTTCTCCTTAATCATTCTAAAGCAAATCCCAAATGATAATAGCATTCCATCTTGAAAGATTTTAGTATTTATATCCAAAAAAGATTAGTACTCTTGTAAAAATATAAAGTGCCATTTAATATCTAACACATAAACCACCTAAAACTCAATAATTCCTTGATATCATCAATTATCCAACATTTATATTTCCAGAAATGTCTTATAAATTATTTATTTTAATTTTTAAATTGAACCAGGATCCAAATAACAGCATACATTGTGATTTGTCTCTGATATGGTTTGGCTGTGTCCCCACCCACATCTCATTTTGAACTGTAGTTCCCATAATCTCCACGTGGTGTGGGATGTCGTGAGAGGGACATGGTTGGAGGTAATTTAATCATGGGAGTGGTTACCCTCATGCTGTTCTCATGATAGCGAATGAGTTCTCATGAGATCTGATGGGTTTATAAGGGCCTTTCCCCTCTTTTGCTTGACACTTCTCCTTGTTGCTGCCATGTGAAGAAGTACATGTTTGCTTCCCCTTCTGCCATGATTGTAAGTTTCCTGAAGCCTCCTCAGCCATGTTGAACTGTGAGTCAATTAAACCTCTTTCCTTTATAAATTACGCAGTCTCAGGTATGTCTTTACTAGCAGTATGAGAATGGACTAATACAGCCTCTTTCAGTCTGTATTTCCCCATCCCTTTTTCTATCTTTCCCTCTGCCTCTGTTCCTCCCACCACCACCCTGCTTTTAGGCTAGATTTTTTTTTGGAAGGAATAGTTTCCCATAATGGGAAAGTATAGAGTTTACCACAGTCTGATTTTGCTGATTGCAGTTCTGTGGTGTCTTTCTGTTTCCCATAAATTGGTAATTATATCTAGTTACTTAAGTTTTTTTGTGTGTGTGTGGCATTATGAGCGCATGGCTCCTGACACCTTTTGCATGAGAGTCAATTGTGAGCAAGGTCCTATTTTTATACTAAGGAAACATCTGTGGACAATACAGAAAAAAACTTATGCCTGTGAAACTTATATTTTAACAGGAGAGAAATAAGCAATAAACAATTACAAAAATAAATAGGATGTTAGAAATTTTATGGAATCAAGACTGAGGCATAAAGCATGACTGAACACATGCATCTAATTTCATTCCTCCTAAAAGCCATGAAAACTATAGTCTTTCTTTCTTTCTAATAAACTCCACAAGGTTAAGGAGAAGTAAGATATCAACAGTGAGAACACTGTGAAAGTTAGAAAGCAGATTAACTAGTGATAATTGCCGTAGTAGATCTGACAGAGCCAAATCCCAAGCCAGAAACTTGGAAAGCTAGGCGTCTTACTCTATTTTCTGCTGCTTCAACAGAATATCTGAGACTGGATAATTTATAAACAATAGAAGTTTATTTGGCTCCCAGTTATGGAGGCTGTGAAGTCCAAGAGCATGGCACTGGCATCTGGTGAAGGCCTTTGTGTTGCATCATCCCATGGCAGAAGGTGAAAGAGCAAGTAAGAACATAAAACAAGGAGAGAGAGGAGGCCAAACTCTTGCAATAACTCCCTCCTGCAATAGTGGCATTAATTCATTCATTAAGGCTGAGCCCTCTTGGCCTAATCACCTCTTGTAGGTTCCACCTCTCAGCACTGTTACCGTGGGAATTAAACTTCACCATGAGTTTTTGAGGGGACATTTAAACCATAATAATAGGCAACAACTAGATTTGTAACACAGAGAAACTCACTGTACCAAGTACCTCTAGGACTGGGGTGTAAAAAGTACTGCTAAAAAAGGAAGACTAGGTGACAAATGTATAAGAAACAGAGTCCCTACACCCCTTCATTCATTCCATGACATTAGTCAACTATTTCTTGCCCACTCCAACAAAAGTTTTATTCTCTGTAGAGGGTGAAATCATGGCTCTCTGGACTGGCAGACAAGAGCCACAGTTGAGAGCATGGGTACTTTACTCTTTCATGGAGTAAAAAAACAATTAGCATAAAAGATCAACAATCAAAATGGCTTCTGATTGTCCCAGAATTACCTTCAAATTCCTAAGAGAGATGATTTCCAATAAGTTCCTAGAGTTCCACACACTATTCCGATGATTGATTAATTTTATGTGTTAACTTGACTAGGTGATGGGGTACCCCGATATTTGGCCAAATATTATTCTGGAGATGTCTGTGAGGGAGTACCTTTTGAATGCATAGATTGAGTAAAGCAGATTGTCCTCCCTAATGTACTAAGCCTCATTCAGTGAAAGGCTTGAATAGAACAAAAAGGGGAGAGAGAGATCCAAGATGGCCGATTAGCAGCAGCTCAAGATTGTAGCTCCCAGTGAAAGCACAGAGAGTGAGTGGACGCTGCACTTTCAGATGAATTTTTGTTGCCCACAGACCGGGAGATTCCCAGCGGAGAAGCCAAATGGGTCGCCAGCACGACTCTTTTGGCCAACGCGGCACTTCTCGGTGCAGAGTATACAGGACGGGGTGCCCTTTGAGTTGGGCTCAGCTGGTCCCATCCCCACAGGGAGAACAGCAATTGGAAGCGCTGAGGACTGAGAGTTTCACAGTAAGCACAGCTGAACCCGGGAAGGCCTAGCTCTGTGGGGAAGGGGTGTCCACTGAAGGAAAACTAAGAAACGGAAAAAACTTCATCACCAACAAGCCGGACATCCACTCAGACCCAATCTGAAAGTCGGCAATTACAAAGACAACAGGTGGATAAATCCATAAAAATGGGAAGAAACCAGTGCATAAAGGCTGAGAACACCCGAAATCAGAATGTCTCTCCTCCTACAGGGGATCGCAGCTCCTCATCAGCAAGGGAACAAGGCCTGATGGAGAATGAGTGTGATGAAATGACAGAATCAGGCTTCAGAAGGTGGATAATAAGAAACTTCAGTGAGCTAAAAGAACATGTACTAA
>CAUYLG010016815.1:0-35907 GCA_963573385.1 Cacajao melanocephalus | reverse complement strand
GAGGCTGAGATGGAAGGATTGTTTGAGCCCAGGAGTTTGAGGCTGCTGTGAGCCACAGTCACACCTTTGCACTCTGGACTGGGCAACAGAGCAAGACCTACCTCTAAAAAAGAAAAAGAGAGAGAGAGAGAAAGAGAGAGAGAGGGAGGGAGAGAGAATAGAGAACAGGATTGAATTGCCCCGGTTTACTTCCTCTTTACTTTTAAGTTTATCCCACACAGTAACTCTCCTACCTCCTGACTCTCCATCTCAGAGAAAGAAGGCTTCCTCCTCCAATGTGGCCTGCGTCTGGGACCACATCGTCCACCACTCCCTTTGGCTTCAGCATCTTCAACCCCTCTCCAGACAATTCTTCTCTTTCCCTTGGGCCACAGACATTTTCAAATATTCCTTGGTTTGGGGGCTCCAAATCACTCAGCTCAGTTTTATCTGCCAGATCCTTTCAAGCAGCACCTTTGGCCTCTGCCTTCTCTTTAACTCAGACTTTCTGAGAAAGTGATGATGCCCTCCATGTCCTCAATTTTTGTTCCCATCGTGTAATTCATTCATTCAAGAACTTTCCTTTTGACCAAGTGCAATGGCTCACACCTCTAATCCCAGCACTTTGGGAGGCAGGGCAAGGGCATTGTTTGAGGCCAGGAGTTCAAGACCAACCTAGGCAACATGGTGAAACCTCATCTCTACAAAAAAATTAAAAATATTAGCCATGCAAGGTGGCATGCCCCTGTGGTCCCAGCTCCTCAGGGGGCTGAGGTGGGAGAATCGCTTGAGCCCAGGAGTTGGAAGTTGCAGTGAGCTGTGATTGCACACTGCACTCCAGCCTCGACAACAATGGCAGAACCTTTCTCTACAAATATGTATATATTTCTTTTGAATTTTCTTTATTCAGGCCTTGGGATACATCAGTAAACAAAACAAAGGGCTCTGGCTTTGTGGAGTTTGCATGCTAGCAGGCTTCTCCCTGCAGCTCTGTGGAAATTGCTGTTATTAAGGTTTCCAGAGAAGAGTGGCTTTCTTCAGTCCTCATGGCATCTTTTGCATTGGTGATGGCATCCTCATTTTATAGTCTTCAGCCTGGACCCCTGCTCCGCTTCTGCTGGTGCCTCCTCCTCCTCCACACACTGTAATGCTCTCCAGGGTCCTACATTCAATTCTTAGCAGACTTGCCATGCTCTCACTGAGATCGTCTGCACAGCCACAGCTCCAGCCATCGTCTGTGTGCAAATAATTCAGAATTTGTAGTGGACAGTCTCACCTTCTTCTCTAGCCCCACACCTGTGGTAACCACATGTCCGAGGGATACCTCTATCACAGATGCTGATTTCAACCTTCCCTCCACCCCCTGCTTTCCACAGTCCCTCAAGGATGAATGGCACCATCACCTACTCCATTCATTTTCTAGAGCTGCCGTAACAAACTGCTGCTAACTAGTTAACTTCACAGAAATTTATTTCTTGCGCAGTTCAGGAGACCAGAAGTCCCAAATCAAGGGGATGTTGAAATCAGAAGTCCAAAATCAAAACTAGAGTTGGGTTCCTTCTGAGGGATCAGAGGGAAAATGTGTCCCATGCCTCCACGCCTCTCCTAGCTTCCAGCAGCTCCCAGCAGTGCTGGCATTCCTTGGCTTGCAGCTGCATCATGCCGATCTCTGCCTCTCTCAATACATGACCATCTTCCTTCTGTCTATGTCTGTTTCTTCTTCTTATAAGAACATGTCATTTTGCTGGTTGTTTTTGGTTCGTTGGTTTTTGCTGGTTTTGGTGTTTTTGTTTGTTGGTTTTGTTTGTTTGTTTTTGAGACAGGGTCTCACTCTGCTCAGGTTGAGCGTGGCGGTGTGATCACAGCTCACTGCAGCCTGCTGGGTTCAAGTGATCCTCCTGCCTCAGCCTCCCGAGTAGCTGGGACAAAGGTGCACTCAACCACACCCGGCTAATTTTTTGTATTTTTTGCAGAGACGGTGTTTCTCTATGTTGCCCAGGCTGATCTTGAGCTCTTGGGCTCAAGCAATCCACCACCTTGGCCTCCCAAAGTGCTGTGATTACAGGTGTGAGCCACTGCACCCAGCTTACACCAGTCACTTTGGATTTAGAGCCCACTTTCATCCAGGATGACTTCATCTTAACTTGATTATATCTGCAAAGACCCTCTTTCCAAATAAGGTTACATTTACAAGTATTGGGAGTGAGGACTTCAACACAGCTTTTGGAGCAGGGACATAATTAAACCCATGACATCCACCTACTCTACCAAGCTAGAAAAAGAGAAATCATCCTTGATTTTCTTCCTCTCCCCATTTCACATCATTCTATGAGCAAGTTCTTTTCTTTCCCATCAAAGTCTCCCATTGAGCCCTCCCTCAGTTTGATCTTATTCACTCCAGATCCATCTTCTTCACAGCCCCAATGACTTCCTGTGTCACTGTGCTATTTTAAAACGTCCAGTGCCCCCCACTGCCCAGGAGACCATGTCTAGATTCTAGTTTGATACAAGGCTCTTTACTCAGATTCTTCTCCAGCTTAATTCTGCTTCTTTATTCCATGGTTTCTGGACCTTAGCCATACAGAATTTCTCCATGTTCTCCAAACATGTTACAACATTCTGTCACTTCTAAACACCCTTTCTCAGCCCATTTTCAAACATTTAGTATGGAGCATACTCTGTGATAATCACATTACATATGTGATTTGATTACACATTTGATTACATAATGTGTTTACATACGTCTCTTCCCTAAAACACACCCAGCGAGCATTGCCCAATTATCACGTGAGTTCTCTCATCCTCTTTGTTGTTGTTGTTTGTTTTTTTTGAAATAGGGTCTCCTCCAGCCCAAACTGGAACACAGTGGCACAATCACGGCTCACAACAGCCTTGAGCACCTGGCTCCATCTATCCTCCCATTTCAACCTCTCCAGTAGCTAGAACTACAGGCATGCGCCACCAGACCTGGCTAATTTTTGTACTTTTTTATAGAGCAAGGTTTCACCATGTTGCCCAGGCTGGTGTCAAATTCCTGGCCTGAAGCGATCTGCCTGCTCTGGCCTCTCAAAGTGCTGGAATTACAGGTGTGAGCCACTGGGCTCTGCCTCTCTTACTCCTCTTGATATGTCTAGGAATTAGCATATTTCTTAGCACCCAAAGATATTTGATGAACAAATGGGGCCTTGGTTCTCTCACTACCTTTGGCCTTGGATAAATTGCTTAGCCTCTCTCATCCTGTTTTCTTATTCTCAGCAGTGACATTCCACATTCGCCCTGACCTCTGTGTGCTGTTCTCATATCCCAAGAGAGCTTCTCTCTTTATGGTCAGGAACAATCAAGTGAATTGTGAAAGAAACTGGCCAGTGACACAGCACCAGCATTTTCCTGAAACCTCTTTGCAAATGATTTTTCAGCAAAAGGCTCAGTTAGGCAGTAAGCTCCTTGGCAAAGTCTCAAGACACGGTAGAGAACAAGCCTGGTGACTTGCTCTGTGATGTCTACAAGCCTAAACAATTTCTGCGTCACCAAGCTCCGGAAAGGAGCTTGTTCCCATTAGGTAGCTCATCTTAGAACCATAAAATCTGAGGATTGCTAGAGACCTTAGAGGTCATCTGATACTTAATCCCCCTGTATATATCCATAGCACACATGTAATGTAAGGAAATTGGTGAGACCTGACCTATAGCAAGGCCTATACATCAACCCCATCATCAAGGGGCAGTTTTATGTTCAAAAGCCATTACTTTTAAGGGAATGACTGCATTTTACTCTATCTCAATGAATAACATAGTTAATTAATTGTTTATGGTGCTTCTTAAATGGATAACTCTAAGCAGTTGCTTTGTGCATTTTGTTGAAAACACAATGAGATTTAATCTACTCTGGAAACTTGGCTCTCACATGACATCTACCAAAAAAATTAATAGATTAAATTCAAAGTAACAATGTCAGCTTTTTAAATGCCTGGAGGGCGGAGAATAGCTGCTTTCTAAGAACAATTATAAGCATTTAATTGCTCAAGAGACCGATATTTGCCTCTCTTACAAGACGATCAGAACACAAATGCTGTTTGTAGGTCAGAGAGCTGTGTTTCTGGTGCTGAAAGACAAGGGCATTGGTTTAGCTTTGCAAATGTTATTGTTAAAGGGAATGCTGCAGGCATTTGTGGGCTGTTACATTTCAGCCAATAAGTGTTGGCTTTAGTATATTTTTCATCAATATGACCTTCAGGTTAATTAAGACAACAAATCCTTTTTGCTATTGGGCCATATTACCTGAGTTGATAGATATTTTTAAGGGCCTCCAAGGAGGATCATTACTGGAGTAACATTTGCAAAAATAGAATCTAACATTCAGACTGAGGGAGTAAGCGTTGAACCGCAAAAACAATGAAATGAGTAGCTGCCATTCAAAAGTGTTTGCTGTCATCTTCTGGCCAGACTGGAAAACTACAGCAACATTCAAGAGCTGGATGTGAAGTTGTCACCGTCCAGAGAAAGAGGAATGTCTGTGTTCCTGTTTGCTATGCCCAAGCAAATAGGAACTGACCGTTCTTCGAGCAATGACAATGCAATTTCTGAGGCCTGAGTAAAGAAAGCAGAATATTTAAAGACAAACATATGAGTAGACGTTCCTTAATTGGCTGAAAAGACCAAAAAGAGGAATTTTTTAAAAAATTATTTCTGAATTTTTATGGTCTCTTCCAAGTCTGGGATTTGGGTTTAATAGCATAATACAAACACAGAAATTCTAGGTGGTTCTACTGGTCACAGAGTGGAATGTATAGTAACCTCTCTGAGCCTCAGTTTTCTCATTTGTAAAACCAAAAATTACTAAACTGTCGTCAAGCTCTTGGAGCCTATCAGGGTCTTGTTATCCTTTCTGGACAACGATAACAATCTCACAGGCTCTTGCTCGCTGAGTCATTCATTAGAAAGTCCAGCAGGGTGACTAGACACTGCCAGTCAGATCCCAACTGAAGTCTAAAGACATGAGACCCTTTGCTTGGATCAACATTGAGAATAGCCATTTCCTTGGAGGTCAGTAATTTCAGATGGAAAGTGAGAGAAGTGGAGAGGTCTATGCAATTCCCTAAGAGAAGAAATGGACAGCTTCCTTCCCTTCCTGCCAAGTGAAGAGCAGATAGATGCTTCCAGCTCTCTTGGCTTTCCATTCCACTTTCAGCACCACCAGCAATTGCGGATTATCCTAGCAGGATTAATGAATCTTCTGAGGACAGGAGGAAGAAGAAACAAGTGGTGCCACACCACACACACACACACACACACACAATGCTTGTGGTTGCTAATTATTTTTCTACATAATAAAATATAATAAACCTTATAATGACCCATGAAAATTTATATGGCACATATTAATATCTTAGAACCTGGGTTTGGTTGCCAGCCCCTTGCTTTATGGCTGTAAGAAATTGAACAGGAAATGATGTGTTTGTTGACTTCCTTCAAGTATTCTAACATCTGGACTGGAACATCTGCCACACGCTGGCCATGTGCTAAGCACTGAAGGTCTTCAGCAGTGAATAAAACAGAAGTAGTTCGCACCCTCATGGAAGACACGGTCTATCAGAGACAGAAACATAAAACAGAAACTAGCTGGGGTTGGTGGCTCATGCCTGTAATCCCAGCACTTTGGGAGGCTGAGGCAGGAGGATTACTTGAGCCCCGGGTTTCAACACCAGCCTGGAAATATTTAAAAAAAAAAAAAAAAAAAAGCCAAACATGGATGCATATCTGTGGTCCCCAGCTACAGAGGAGGAGTCTAAGGTGGAAGGCTGCAGTGAGCCATGATGGCACCACTGCACTCCAGCCTGGGTGACAGAGTGAGACTCTGTCTTAAAAAGAAAATAAAAAATAATCCAGAATAAACCAGAAACCATAAGATCGACGAGATCTTGAACCAAAGATCAAGAGGAGTGCAAGGTGTTTCTCTTTCACACCTGGCCATTTCCTTGTTATCTTTGTGAGCTCCTGGAAGGTCTGTTCAGCAACTGGAACCATTGCGTAGTGCCACTTGCAGTAAGTGCAATAGACAGAAATATTCCTTCCCCAGGCTGTCCATCTGGAAGCTGTTGGCCCACGTGGGCAGCAGATAGTAGTTAAGAAATGGAGGTCATCACAAAACTCTGAATTTTTGGAAGCAGAAATAACCCTAGAACCAGGTTTGGGGAGTTATAACAACCACAATTCTTGTAAGCATTAATTATACAGCATGAGAATTATAGCAGGTAAGTCCCCTGATCTGACAAATGGAGAAGCAGCTCAGATTTCTCTTGGGAATGGAGACATGATAGATATGAAAACCTTTCAAAAGTTAAAAAGGCATAAATGAAAATTATTATGGATAATATAGTAAGAAGTGCTTACACGCAAGGCATGGTGGCTCATGCCTGTAATCCCAGCACTTTGGGAGGCTGAGGCAGGAGGATCACTTGAGGCTAGGAGTTTGAGACCAGCTTGAGTAATATAATAAGACTCCATTTCTACAAAAAAAATTTTTTTTAATTAGCTGGACATGGTGGTGTGCACCTGTAGTCCTAGCTACTCAGGAGGCTGAAGAGGGAGGATCTCTGAGGAGTTTGAGGTTTGCAGTGAACTATGATTGTGCCACTCCAGCCAGGAGAATAGAGTAATACCCTGTCTCTAAAAAAAATTTTTTAAAGATGTGCTTATGATAGTCATGTAACAAATTTCTTTTTTTTTTTTTTTTTTTTTTTTTTTTTTAGAAAGATTAACACTCTGTTGCCCAGGCTGGAGTGCAGTGGTGTGATCTCGGCTCACTGCAACCTCTGCCTCCCAGGTTCAAGCAATTCTCCTCCCTCAGCCTCCAGAGTAGCTGGGATTCTAGGCACCCGCCACCATGCCCGGCTAACTTTGTTGTTGTTGTTTTTGTACTTTTAGTAGAGGTAGGGTTTCACCATGTTGGCCAGGCTGGTCTTGAACTCCTGACCTCAAGTGATCAGCTCACCTCAGCCTCCCAACATATAACAAATCTCTTAAATTCTTTCAAAATTTAGTCATTTTTAGCAGTTCTCTTCCTCCTGATCCTAACATTGCAACCAGTAATTTTTGCCACATAAATCTCATATTTTGTTAGAGTTTTTTTTTAATTTCCTGACAGGTGCTTTGACCTCCAAATACATGACAAGTGAATACATTGTCTCAAAACTGCTTCTTTCCAGCACCCCCAAATTCAGAAGGAGTCCCAGTATATCAAGTATCTCTGCTGTGATGATGCAAGAACCCTTAACCAGTGGGTCATGGGAATACGGATAGCCAAGGTGAGAGAGTCTTTGGACTTCACCGTGTCTTGAATTTGCCAAACAGCTTCCTGACCTGGGCACAGCTTTCCTGCTGCTGTGAAGCAGTTGGTCCATCCTTGGGTTCAGCCACAGAAATTATCGAGTTTATTTGCCCAGTGGGTTTTCTAAACACAGGGAGTTATAGAAACACAGACTTCTGCAATAACTGGATATTTACTCATGGCAAGTGTTGCAAGCTTAGTGTGTAATTAAAAACTGTAAGATGGAATCTATGATCGAGTTACATGAAGACGTATGTAATCAGAATTGAGTGGCCAAAGCTCTCCTCCAATATGTAGTTGAAAAAATTAACTGACTCTGCTAATCTGGAAAATGATTGAACGTGTGAAAAACAATTTGTTAAATTTTAATTGAAATATCCAAAAAGTAACTCAGACAAGTGGTGAACAGAGTAGCCATGGAGTGCTTTTTTCTTCTGTGGGTGTATATTGCAATTGAGTGCACAATTTGGGATAAATGGCTTCCTTTCCTTCTTCCTTTGTGTTCTCTCCCCAGTATGGGAAGACTCTCTATGATAACTACCAGCGGGCTGTGGCAAAGGCTGGACTTGCCTCTCGGTGGACAAACTTGGGGACAGTCAATGCAGCTGCACCAGCTCAGCCAGCATCTACAGGTACTAAGTGGAGGAGAAAGTCCAACACGTATTCAAAGCTTGGTGCTCCTGTTCAAAACATATCCAACACATTCTATAAAAACTGAACTTTGTAGACAGCATTCAGATATGTTTCTCATTTGATGATCAGGCTCAAATTCCCCAACTCAACCCAGCCCAGACACACACACCCCTATAACATCTGTTTTCTTTTTGTTTTTTTTTCTGGAGGTAAGGTCTCACTCTGTCACCCAGGCTGGAGCCCTGTATTCTTCAATTACTGAAAAGTTTTTGTTGTGGTGGTTGTTTTTGTTTGTTTGTTTGTTTGTTTTGAGATGGAGTCTCGCTTTGTCACCCAGGCTGGAGTGTAGTGGCACGATCTTGGCTCACTGCAACCTCCATCTCCCAGGTTCCAGCAATTCTCTGCCTCAGCCTCCTGAGTAGCTGAGGTTAAAGGCACACACCACCATACCTGGCTAATTTTTGGTTTTTTTTGTTTTTTGTTTGGTAGAGATGGGGTTTCCCCATCTTAGCCTCGTGATCCACCCACCTTGGCCTCCCAAAGTGCTGGGATTACAGGCCTGAGTCACCAGTCTCAGCCAAAAAGTAAAACATACTGCTACTCTCCAGGATCCCCATTAGACCGGATTCTCCTCGGTGGGGTTTATCAAATACTGGACTCACTTTCCTGAACCTTTTGCTGAATCTCATATAAAGTTTTGTCACAGAACCTCAGATTTTTCATAAGGTCTTGTGTACCATGCCATGCCTGTGAATTGCTTTCTTTGCTTTGTTTTTATTATTACTTTTTTTTAAAAGAGGTAGCCAGCAAGTATCTTTCTTTGCTTTAGAGATGTAAACTGCTTTGTATTTTCAGATTAACTCTGAAGAATGCTGAAAATGCTTTACTCACTTTTCTTTTCTGGCTTCTTCCCTCTCAGGACCTAAAACAGGCACACCCCAGCCTAATGGACAGATGCCCCAGGCTGCACATTCTGTCAGTGCTGTTCTCCAAGAGGCCCAGACACATGCTGAAACATGGAAGGTGAGGCCAGCAAGCAGCTGACACACATTCCACCCAGCTGCCCCCATAAACCCATGTCCTAAACCATTTGCATTGTTCCAATAACTGCTCTTTTCAAAAGAGAAAATATGCTGGGTGCGGTGGCTCACACCTGTAATCCCAGCACTGTGGGAGGCTGTGGCAGGAGGATCACTTGAGCTTCAGTTCAGGATCAGACTGGGCAACATAGTGAGAGCTCATCTCTGCTAGGAATAAAAAGAAAACAAAATTGGCCAGGTGTGGTGGTGTGCACCTGTAGTCCCCAGCTACTGGGGAGGCTGAGGTGGGAGAACTGATTGAGCCCAGAAAGTCAAGGCTGCGGTGACTTGTGATCGTGCCGCTGGATTCCAGCCTAGGCAATAGAGTGAGACCCAGTCTTATCAATAAATAAATAAGAAGATGTACTTCCAACAACTAAGAAGTCACTACCATTTCATTTAGGTAATTGCTTTGTATTTGTAATCTGAAAGTTACATACAGTAGAATCAAAAGTTAAAACCAGCTATCATCACACTGCTTAGGAAAAATGTAGGCATTTCCTTTATACTCTGGAGTTATTTAGCTTATTTAGCTACCTTTACTTTGACCAAAGTGGTTTTCTTGGTTTAGTCAAGTGATTTTAACCCTCTCTGAAAGTGGCACACCCAAGTTTTAAACCCTTGGGATTTTACTTTCCTGTTTCGAATAAAATGGGGCAACCAGTTAGTCCGAAGCCCTATATGAAGTGCTAACTGGCCCCCAAAATCGGACTAGAAGACTGCCAAAAGAGTTACACTATAAATAGGGGCTGGGCACAGTCGTGAGCACCTGTAGTCCCAGCTACTTGGGACGCTGAGGCGGAAGGATCACTTGAGCCCAGGAGTTCAAGGCTGCAGTGAGCTCCAGTCGCACCACTGCACTCCAGCCTGGGTGATAGATAAAGACCCTGTCTTGAAGAAAGAAAAAAAAAAAACGATTAAAAAAAAGAGTTACATTAAAAATGTGCATTTTCTGTTTTCCCCACTAAAGTCCTACATACATCTGCAGGGTGATGGAGGAGAAAATGCATTGTAAAATAATAGCAAATTGGTATAACATTCTCTATAACATTTTTTCAACTGAATAATGAGAATTCATTTAAACCTGTCTTAAAATCATGGCTAATAATTATTACTTAGTTACTAATTTAGTTCAAAACCTTTCATCTGACTATATAAATTCTGTTGAAGATCTCTCGTGTGATTCAAAACAATCTTAAATAACTGTGACAATAGCATGTCACCCAGCTAGGACAGGCGGGGTGCTAAACTTTAGCAATTTTTCACTTCTTTCACCTCTTCATTTTGTTCATCAGCCAGTAGTGAAAACAATGAAGTATTGGTATTTATTGAATTTCTTGTTGTTTGTTTTTTGAGATGGAACTTCTTATAATTTTGAAAACCAGACCGTCTTTAAAAGTTGTATTTCGTTAATGTTCTCATTATCTTCTCAAGCCTGACAATCTCTTCATGCAGTGTGCTTTCAGCTAGTCTTAGTTCATTATTTCTATAATGCCAATTGAAGAAAAGCATTTTAAAATGCTGAAAGAAATAAAAGAATCCCAGAATAGAAATCACTTGTGAACACTAACTCCCAAGTTCTCTGTTCAGAAATTTAAATGAAAAAATACATCACCAGTTAATTAGCTTATCATGCTAAGCAAATAAACTAAATAAAATAGATACTAAATCAGAAGGCACTTTATTAGAAAAAAAACTTCCAAATTTAATCTTCAGTGGTAAGAGGCTATTAAGTACAGGATGAAATAAACTGGAACTCTGATAAACTGGAACTTGGAATGATAATTATCACTAAAACACAGGGATTCAATCCAGCTGCCTGGGGACATTATAAAATTATTATATATTATATAATTATATGTATATTATATTATTTATATATTAATTCAGTAATTTATATATTAATATTCTATATAGTAATTTAATAATTTATAAATATTTATATTTATAACAGGTTAAGTCTACTGGACTTAAGTGATCCGCCTGCATGGGACTCCCACAGTGCTGAGATTACAGGCATGAGCCACCATGTCCAGCCAAAAAACTTAAAAAGATTATTTTTAATTAAAGGCCATTTAGAATAATTGCCATATTCCAGGGCAAGGATGAGCTCATCAACAACCGAGTCTCAGTGACTGAGGGACAGAGGCTCCCCAGGGGTCAAAGACCTCATATCCATGGCATGTCCTGTCCACTAGGACTCTGTTGTCAAGAATGAAAAATGCTACCCGGGAGGCTGAGGCAGGAGGCTCGCTTGAGCTAGGGAGATCGAGGCTGCAGTGAGCCCAGATCACGCCACTGCACTCAGCCTGGGTGACAGAGTGAGGCCCTGTCTTCACTAAATAATAAAAATAAATTAAAATTTTTTTAATTAAAAAAAAAAATGAATGCTGCCGTTGCTCCATTGCAGGATAAGAAACCAGCCCTCGGGAACCACCACGAGCCCGGAACGCCTCAGGCCCCGCAGGCCCCCAAGTCCAGCCTTCCTCCTCCCCCTCCAGTGCGGCGGTCCTCGGACACAAGCGGCAGCCCCGCCACGACCCCCAAGGCCAAGGGCACGGGCGGCGGGGGCTTCCTCGCCCCGCCCATCGACTTCCTTCCGCCGCCGCCGCCGCCGCCACCCATGGACGACCCCGAGCTCCCGCCGCCACCCCCGGACTTCATGGAGCCGCCCCCGGACTTCGTGCCCCCGCCCCCGCCGTCGTGTGCAGGAACTGCAGGCTCAGAGCTGCCCCCGCCGCCGCCGCCGCCCGCGCTTGCCCCCGATTCCGCCAGGCCGCCCCCCGCGGTCGCCAAGAGGCCGCCTATGCCCCCCAAGAGGCACGAGAACCCAGCGCCCCCCGGCGGGGCAGGTGGCGGGGAGCAAGATTTCATGTCAGACCTCATGAAAGCTTTGCAAAAGAAGAGAGGCAACGTGTCCTAGGGACGGGCACAGTGAATGTGCCAGAGGGAGGCGCATCGCTGACCCCCAGTGCAGGTTTTGCTAGGAGATTTCCCTCACATCTTGTTCATTTCATATAAAATGTGATGGGAAACTTCTCACTGTTGTGCTCAAGTACAGCTATAACCATTAACCCAACCGAATTCAGAATATCTGCCCAAATGTACATATCACTCCTATGTATTTTCACCTAAATGGAATGTATCTTCCCTTCCAAGTTACCTAAAGTGCTGTTTTAGGTTCATTTATTTTATTATGTTCAGAAGTATGAAATGAATAAAAGTTAAACATTTTTCCTGAAGACAGTGTTTCTAGAAAGATTAATTATTGGGTCAATCTATCTTGACATCAACACTGTAATTAAAAATAGCTTTCACCATCCCATGCCTTCTTAAGCTTTGGTGACCTTATATAGATTTTCCATCTCTACCTCTGTGACCTTCAGAATTTTCAGGAAAATAGAGAGAGGAAAATGAGAAAACATGACAAGCAGAGGCTGTTCCCTTTCTCTGAGATCCTGTGGCTTGATCGATTGGAGTCCTGGACACAGGATATTTTGGTTTGGCTTTTTTAATGCTTGGATAACAGTCATTGAAAAAAATGGTTATTTAGATCGTTTTTTGAATTGTCTTATTATTACGGTGCTGTAAGTCTTCTGTAAATAAAAATGTAGGGGCAAGAAAAGGCAATCATATATATATTCTACCTGGAATGTTTTCCCTCCAAGATACATTTAATCCTCAATTTATCCTAGATTCTTGGTACCTATATCTCTTCTCTTTCAAATTGGCTTCTGATAGGCCTTTTACATTTTCTTAGTTTTATTTCCATGGCTCTCTTTTGGTTTTGTATTTTTGTGGGGTTTTTTTTAACTGTAAAACTTCTCAAAATCTTAAGTGAGTGGAAAATAACGCTTTTTTTTTAAATAAAGGAAGATAATTAATGCTATGTTTTAATATTTGGAGAAAAGTAAGCTCTAAATCATACTGTCTCAACTCAACTCATGGGCTGCAGGCCGCCCAGGACTGCTTTGAATGGTGCACAGCACAAATTAAAACATTACGAGCTTTTGGCAGAGCATGGTGGCGCACCCCTGTAATCCCAGCAGCTCCAGAGGCCGAGATGGGAGAATCCCTTGAACCCAGGAAGCAGAGGCTGCAGTGAGCTGATATTGTGCCACTGCACTCTGTCCTGGGCAACACAGCAAGACTCTCTCTCAAAAACATTAAGATATTTTCTCAATTTTTGAGGGGGTTTATTAGCTATCATCGCTAACTGTCTTTCAAAAACTTTATATTTTCTCAATTTTAGGGGGGTTATTAGTTATTCTCAATTTTATGGGGGAGGTTAGTGCATTTTATGTTTGGCCCAAAACCATTCTTCTTCTAGGGTGGTCCAAGGAAGCCACAAGATTGGACACTCCTGCATTCTAAATGAATCTTTAAAATGAGAAACATTTAGTTTTAAAACCAAAATATTTAGCAATTAAAACTAACAAGGTGCCCTTTTTTCTGAAGCATATACTTGAAATAGGATAGAAGATAAATTTGCCTGACATGAAATTTCGTCTCATCAACAGTACCTCTCTCCAGTTTTCATTATGTTCCTTTGATGTCAGTTGCAGTCAAAACACAGCTTTTCTGCTGGGACAATACAGGAAAGGTGTCAGCAAAGAGAGTTGTGAAAGTTGTCAAAATCAAAATGGAGTCACTCATGTTAAGAAAACAATGGCAGAGCCAGGCAAGTCCATGAATAGAGGGTTCTCATGAGGATCATAAACTCTGATTTTCACTCAAGTGGAACACAGTCTTTGGTGTCTGGCTAAAAGGTCTTTACAAGTTCTACCTATAATTGAGTAGGATTGTTTAGATTGATCCAGGAAAGGCAGCAAAATTTGTTTCTTTATGAAATGTTTAGTGAGATATTTGGTTGTGTTGTGGGAAGTGGAAAAACTGCAGTGAAATTGGGAACTAGAGGAGGAGTACATGGATAATAATATATTATGAATAATAATACCTAATCAACAATATAGGACAGTAGTCCTGTATCACTTATAAAAACTCCATGATTTCTTGTATAATGCTGCCACTGGGGCAAAGACCCATGTAATAGGCCAACTGCAACACAAACCACAGTGTTTGGTAGAGTTTATACAAAATGTGACTTAATCTGTCACATGATAGAACATGAACTAAGATTTTACAGTCAGTCCTCAAGGAAGAGAATGAATATTTAAGCCTCATATTGTCTTTGATCTTAGGAATCTTGGCCAGTATGATACTGAAATGACCCAATTCCATGATAATTGAGGCTTTGAAGTGTGTTGAGGCTTATGGCTTGATGTGTGATCTGTGTTTACAGATGGTTTATGTGTGCTTGGGTACAATACACGATACATGTTCTTTAGAACAAGCTTGTTAAGCGTGTTGCACAAATCTGCCTGTAGCCTGTTGTCTATTCTGTTGAATCCATCAATTACTAAGAAGGATGTTTTAAAATCTTCTGGGGGCACGTTTGTCAATATCTTTTCATTGTTCTGGCAAACTGTGCCTTATATATTCCGACACTCTTTATTATTAAGTGTAAACAAAAAGTATGTATGTAACTTCCTGGGAAATTAAACTGCCTATCACTGTGTAATGTTTTCTGCTTTTTTTCTTGTACTCAGGTATTTGCCTGACAAATTTATTCATTCCGTTTCAAACTCTCTATGCCTTTATGTTCTACATTTGCCACTTGTAAATGATATATAGCGGATTTTGTTGTGATTATAGCTAGTTTAGTAATTATTGTCTTTTAACTGCAAGTGTTTATTCTTTTTACTTTTTAAATTTCTTTTTCTTTTTCTTTTCCTTTGTCTTTTGGGAGACAGGGTCTCAGGCTGGAGTGCAGTGGTGTGATCATGGCTCACTCAACCTCAACTTTCTGGGCTCAAGCCATCTCTTGCCTCAGCCTTCCGAGTAGCTGGGACTACAGGATCATGCCACCATGCCCGGCTAATTTTTTTTTTTTTGTAGAGATGGGGGTCTCACTATGCTGCCTAGGCTGTTCTCTAACTTCTGGCCTCAAGCAATTCTTTTGCATTGGCCTCCCACAGTGCTGGGATTATAGGTACGAGCCAAAACACCTGGCCTATAATTTTTACTCTCATTGTGATTACATATTTTATTTGTTTTTAACGTCTTAGTTTGTACTTTCTATTATTCTGGATTTTTCTGGGGCTTTTTTCTTCCTTTCTTGTCTACTTCATGTGACTAGGATTTTTCTTATTCTTCTTTTTAAACTCCCTGTTGAAAACTTGTATACTGTACCTATTCTTTTAATGACTACCTATAATGATAATATCCATACTCAATAAAATCTCTAGTTAAACAACTTTAACCCAGAGAACACATAGACTTTGTAACACTTTGATTTCAAATGCGCACACACACACACACACACACACACACACACACACACACATTATTGTCTAGTATTTGCATTATAGCTGGGTATTTTTCTCTAGAATATCTTTACTTCACCCTCATTCTTCAAAGATGGTTTCAGTGGATGTAAAATTCCAATTGACAGTAAAAATTCTCAGGTTTTTGAGGGGATTGTCGCCACTATTTTCTGCCTTTCACTGTTGTTGTTGGAAGTCAGCTGTCAAATTATTATTCCCATTAGGTCATCTCTTTGTTTTCCCTCTGAATGATTTTAAGACCTTTTCTTTGTCTTTGGTGCACGCAATGGATCTCACTATGGATTTCTTTTTACTTAAGTTACCAGATAATTTACTGAGATTTCTGAATCTACAAATATCTGCCTTTCACTATTCTAGAAAATTGTAATTTATTTTGTTTTCAAATATTGCCTCTCCTTATTTACTTTTTCTGAAACTTTAATGAAATATATGTTAGATCTTCTAACACTAGCCTCCTTATTTTTAAATTGTATATATTTTACATTTCTTTATATATTCTGGCTATAGTCATCAGATCTTAATTTGTACTCACCAATTCCTTAATCAAAATTTGATAGGTTTCCTTAGAGATATTTTATATATTTTGTTAGAGTTATACCTAAGTATTCCATCTGGGGAAAGGGATGTTCACATAAATGGCATTGTTTTTAACTTCGGCTTCCAGTTGCTCATTGCTGGTGTGTAAAAGAGCAATTGTAATTGACTTTCCTATATTAACCCTGTATGCTGCATCCTTGCTATAAATGCTTCTTAGTTCCAGGAGTTTTTTGTTCAGTTGTCTTGGTGGTCCCCTAACAATTCCTCCTCCAGACCCAGGGTTAAGAGTTTGCATTATTTTCCTCTCCATACTTAGACTATCAAAGGCAAGGTAGGGGAGAGTGGAAGGCAGCAGCTCCCTGCAGTCTTCTCCACGTTACATCATTTCACATTGTTAAAGTCGATGTGGGGAATTCACAGTTGTGGAGCATGTTCTCAAATATGTGCTATGAAAACCTGCATGTGGTGATTTGGACTTTCACAGCTCTTATATCCTGGTGGTCCTTGATGAAACTTTGATTTTAACCTATTGTTCAATCAGTATCATTTTATTGGAAAAAGTCAGAGGAGATAAAACAAATGATTATTTCAATAAATGTCACAAAGGCTCTTGATGAAATTCATCAACACCCCTTGTTAAAAAAAAAAAATCAAAACTTCGTAAGAAGCTAGCAACTGAGGAAGATGTTTTAATACTGATAAAAGGTGTCCGAAACTGACAGCACTGAGAGAATGTCATTTACATTCATGGTACCTAGGATTTTTTAAAATCAGTGATAGTAAGACACACAAACACAGAAATGACTGTCATAAGGAAAGTAGTTCATTTTACTACTCACAGTCCCCTAGAAGCAGTAGGCACAGTACATCGCAAGGGGCAGGACAGGGAAACATCAAGGTCAGTCAGGAGGCAGAGGAAAAGGGGAGAAACATGGGAAATCATCTTTATTGCAGTTTTCATGGAAAGGAACAAGCAAGCCAGGCTAATCAGGCTCAGCATTGGCTAGTTTGAATAATTTCATTGACTTCTGGGAAGAAGAAGCTGCTACCTGGCCCTGAGGAAATTAGGCAGTAGGATAGTGGCCAGAAATGTGAGAGTGATAAAGAAGAATAAAGACTGCAAAAGAAATAAACAGAGATAAAGAAGAATAAAGAGTGAGGAAGAGAGGATAAAGGAGTACAAACTCTGGGTTGGTTGGATTATACAGGAAAGTCATACATGCAGGCAAGTTGATTATTATATCCAGCAATTAGCTTATCCTGAGAGGAACAGTCCCTCCAAGGGTCAACAAGGCTCATATATCAAAGCATCAAATTAAGAAAATAAGAGACGTGACTAATACACTGTTAAAGTCAATATTATCATCAATATTATTCAGCATTACCCTGGAGTCTCTAGCCAATGCATACAACAGCAAAAACAATAACATAAACAAACATATGAATGGAAAAGACAGACTTTTAAATTCTCAGATGATGTATCTACTAGATTAATATTTAATGATCGTTTACTTTTTTTCTTTTTCTTTTTTTTTTTTGAGACAGAGTTTCGCTCTTGTTGCCCAGGCTAGAGCATGATGGCACAATCTCGGCTCACTGCAACCTCTGCCTTTTGGGTTCAAGTGATTCTTCTGCCTCAGCCTCCCGAGTAGCTGGAATTACAGTCACCTATCACCAGACCCAGCAATTTTGTTTATGTATATTTTTAGCAGAGACTGGCTTTCACCATGTTGGCCAGGCTGGTCTTGAACTCCTAACCTCAGGTGATCCACCCACCCCAGCTTCCCAAAGTGCTTGGATTACAGGCGTGAGCCACCACACCAGGCCCTAATGATCCATTGTGATTACAACTGTCATAAGAGCTTATAAACATTGAGAATAACTCATGTGGCTTATCAAAAACACCTTATTATTCCATTAAAGTTACTGATTAGAACAAAAATGATCATGATGTTCCAAATTATATGTTCCAATTTAATTGGCTAAAAAAATTTGCATATATTAATCATTATTACCATGTGGGATTGCCATCAATATGTAGATGATCAAAAATAATTTTTTAAACAGATTATTTTCTATGTTGTTTTTAATGATAGAAGAATTCGTATTTATTTTTCTTGAATTAAGATATGCAACTAACTCTGAGATCTTTAGCCCAAGAAGGAGTAGGTGAGGCGAAGCATGCTTTCTTGGCTCTCAAACGCTTCTGGAAAGGATGCCGAAAAACTTGCTGGAGAAGATGCACCTGCTAAACAAGGGTGGCACGTGGAGGGAATGCAAGGCCTGATTGGTTTCTCTTAAGCAGGATTCGATCTGGTTGGCAGGGCAACCAGCCTTCAGCTTGTGGGCTGAAGTTAGTGCCTTCAGTGGTTGCCTTAAGTTGGTGGCATTTGGTTGTCTTTCCTGGGGGGAGACAGCAGGTGCTGAGCCCCGCAGACATGGAAGAGAGAGAAGACCCAACCTTCCCAAGAAGAGCAGAGGTGCCCCAAGGAAACCACGCTGTGCTGACCTGTCACAGGTGCACCAAAGACAGTCCCAAGCAGGGCCTGTGTAGGGACTCTATGGAGCCATCCTGCAGCTCTGACATCTATGAGTGGGCAGCCAGCAAAGGCAGAGACCCCCAGCACAGAGAAGTTACAGGAACGCAGAACACGCTATACCCCAATGCAAGCCCCAAGGGGAGCCACCTCAGGGTGTTGTGGGCGGAGCCGTCCTGCAGCTTTGAGATCTACAAGATGGAGATGTCTCTAGTACCTAACCCCACTGCTTTGGAGCCTGCCCACTCAGATTTGGGAGCTGGTGAGGGTCATGACTTGGAGCACACTGGCCACCAGAAGACGCCTAAAGGTAGGGAGGAAACAGATACCGTTTGGCCTCAGGAGACTATTGCTGACCCAAGGTTCCCCCAAGAGACATCCGCAACCTGGGGCTCCTCCCTTCTGCTTTTACTTAACTTTCCTAGGCCCAGGCCCGAAGCAGGAAGACTGGCTCTGCCTGGAGTCCCCATGCCTTCTGATTTCCCTTTTGCCTCCAGAAGGTTTCTTTTCTCCTCCCTACCCAAATGCCCACTTCTGGGCCCTCTCTTTTTCCCCTAGGCTGGCTGAAAAGTAAGTTTTCAAAATACAAAATAGATGCTACAGATTTCGTTGCTGTAGAGGAAATGTCTGGCAGTTCTTGTATTTAAACTTAAGTAACCACACTGGGACTCACAATTTTATATCTTGAGTTCTAGACCAGAGCTCTCTATCCTAAAGAAATATCAGAGGTACTCTTCATGATTCTAATAATTAAAAAATGATTCTTTGTAGACACAGAGTCTCCCAGGCTGGTCTTGAACTCCTGGCCTCAAGTGATCCATCCACCTTGGCCATCCACATTGCTGGGATAATAGGCAAGAACCACCACACCTGGCCTTTGGAGGTGCTCTTGCTTCGTGTGTTTCAGCTGGTCGCCCTGCACAGCTGTCAGTAAGATGCTCCTGCGGTATAGTTTCAAAACTTTCTCCACAAATTCAGTGGATCCTGTGATTTTTTTTACATGGAATAGCCCCTTTATTTATTGCAGAGAAGCTAGACAACTCACAGTTAGTAACCTAGGGCCTAGAAAATTTTATTTCTTAATCAACACAACTATTTACAGATGCTTGTGATCTAAATAGGCAGATTCCTAATCATCCCCAAGAAAGAGATTCACTGCAAGAAAAACTGAGAGAAAGCTTATGATTGTTCTGAGGCCATGAAAGCCACTGAAATTCACAGATAAGAGGGTAGAGAAAAAGAATCCACACGTTTTGATCTCTTCATGTTCTGAGTATAACTTGGTCTTTGTTAAATTGCACCACCTTTGGTGTCAGAAAGAACTGGATTTGAATCTCGGTTCCATCACTCATTATGACGTGATGGTGAATGTGTTTTTAAGTCTTCTGAGCCTCAGTTTGCTCATCTATAAAAGATGGGATTGTTATGAGGCTTGCATAACGCAAGTGCGTAAAAATCTGGGGATAATACCTGTAATTTAAAAGATGGGGTTGTTATGAGGTTTCAATAAGGTCAGTGTGTGAAAATCTGGACATAATGTCTTTCATTTTGTAAGTGTTCAATATATGGAGAAGGAGGATTATTTGTCTCTCTTAATTTTTAGAACAAAGTTATAAAATTGGTATTATTCATCTTTTTGAGATGAACAAAGGATCAGTAAGTTTAAATAAATCACCATACTCACAAATCAGTTTACAATATATTTCCTGGGTAATTTCTAGTTAAAATAGCAATGATGAGCACATTTAAAATCTTGAATTATGTGGTGCTTTTCTCTTACATAAGCCTCTTCATTTGTTGAAAATATAGATTCTAAGTTGCTCTTTCAAAGTGATCATTAGGAAAATGTGATGTGCTTACTGTATAAATTTTAGAAAATTTCCTGTTAGTCTTGTTAATTTGCTTAAGTGTGTTTTGAGTTATGCATATAAATGTGAATATGTATTAATACATGAATATATCACAGAGTAATCTTAGTTCATGGCAATGTTTTTTTCTGAAAGCACGTGGAGAAATTTGTCTTCTTTCTGGTTTCCAAAAAACTCAGAGGCCATGGGGGAAAGGCGGGTCTTTGAACGTCAGATAGTGCATGAGGTACAATAGGATACAGTAATTTCAGTGGAATTCATATTCATAATTCATAGTGAGGAAACCTGTAAGTTGCTACCAGCAGCCAATAAATAAAAGGTGGGGCGGGGCCGCTGGGGGGCGGGGCCTTGTAAGCCAGTGTCTGGACTCCCATGTCACAAATGGAAGGGCGGTGCGTGGAGGGAACTCAAGGCCTGATTGGTTCCTCCAAAGCAGGAGGCAATCTGGTTGGCAGGGCAACCGGCCTTCAGTTGGTGACCTTCAGTTAGTGCCTTCAGTGAGTGCCTTAAGTTGGTGGCAT
Organism: Cacajao melanocephalus; assembly: GCA_963573385.1. Lineage (NCBI taxonomy): Eukaryota > Metazoa > Chordata > Mammalia > Primates > Pitheciidae > Cacajao > Cacajao melanocephalus. The sequence continues at coordinate 15,020 of CAUYLG010016815.1, read as the reverse complement.
TTGGTTGCCTCTCCTGGAGAGAGGCGGCAGGTTCTCAGCTCAGCAGACCTGGGTGCAAGCAGAGGCCCAAGCTTCCCGAGAAGAGCTGAGGTGCCCCATGGGGACCAAGCATACCTGTGGCTTGTGCACCGAAGCCAGCCCCAGGCAGGGCCGCCGCAGGAGATCTACAGAGCCATCCTGCGACTCTGACATCTATGAGTGGGCCGCCAGCAAAGGCGCAGGCCCCAGCAGAGAGGAGCAGAGGTCTGCTCAGTCTGATTCGGGAGCCCTTACTTTTGCGCATTGGCAACCAGAAGACGCCCAAAGGTAGGGAGGCGACGGATACCTCTTGGTCTCAGGAGATTCTCTGGCCACAGGTGACTCAAAGTTTGCCCCAGAGGCATCCACAGCCCTGGGCTCCTCTTTCCTGCCCCTAGTTAGCTTTTCTAGGCCCAGGCCCCAAGCAGGAGGACTACCTCTACCTCGCGTCCCCACCCATTCTTCTTTCCCTGCTCCATCCTGCCGATTTCTTTTCTCCTCCCTACCCAAATGACCACTTCTGGGCCCTCTTCTTCTTCCCCTATGCTAGATGAAAACTAAGTTTTCAACATACAAAATGGGTGCTACAGATTTCATTGCTGTAGAGGAAATGTTTGACAGCTCTTGTATTTAAAATTAAGTAGCCATACTGGGACGCACAATTTCATATCTTGAGTTCTAGACCAGAGCTCTCTATCCCAAAGCAATGTCAGAGGATCAGAGGTACTCTTCTTGATTCTAATAATAAAAAATGATTATTTGTAGAGACAGGGTCTCAGTGTGTATCCCATGCTGATCTTGAACTCCTGGCCTCAAGTGATTTACCCACCTTGGCCTCCCACATTGCTGGATGACAGGCAAGAACCACCACACCTGGCACTTGGATGCACTCTTTCTTTGTGTGTTTCATCTGGTCTTTTTGTGCAGCTGTCAGTAAGATGCTCCTGTAGTACAGTTCCAAATCTTTCCAGAAAAAATTCCACATAGAAATTTAGTGGATTCTGTGATTTTTTTTTACATGAAATAGTGACTTTATTGATTGCAGAGAAACTAGACAATTCACAGTAACCTAGAAAATTTCATGTCTTGATCAACACACCAGTTAAAAGGTGATGCTTGTGTCTAAATATACAGACTTTTAATCATTTGCAAGAAAAATGGAACCACTGCAAGGCACCCTAAAGGGAGTTTAATATTGTTCTGAGGCCGTTAAAGCCATTGAAATTCACACATGAGCAGGTAGAAAAGGGAATCTGCATGTTTTGATCCCTCCATGTTCTGAGTATAACTTGGTTCTTGTTAAATTGCACCACTTTTGGCATCAGAGAAAACGGGATTTGAATCCTAGTTCCATCACTCATTGTGATGTGATGGTGAATGTGTTTTTAACTTGTCTGAGCCTCAGTTTATGAATCTAAAAAGGATGTGATTGTTATGAAGCTTTCATGAGATAAGTGTGTAAAAATTATGGCAAAATGCTTGTAATTTAAGAGTGCTGTTATGTGGCTTCTATAAGGTATGTATATGAAAATCTGGACACCATGCATTTAATTTTGTGATTATTCAATACATGGAAAAGGAGGATTATTTTTCTCTCCTTTAATTTTTAGAACAGGTTTATAAATTGATATTATTTTTATCCTAGAGATGATCAAACAAAGAATCAGTAAGTTTAATTAAATCACCATAGTCACAAAGCAGTTCACAATATATTTACTGGGTAATTGCTAGTTAAAAGTAGCAATGATGAGCGCATTGAAAATCTTGTATTATGCGGTGGTTTTCTCATACATAAGCCTCTTCATTTGTTGAAACCATAGATTCTAAGCTGCTCTATCACAGTGATTATAAGAAAAATGTGATGTACTTAGTGTACAAATTTTAGAAAATTTCCTCTGTTAGTCTTGTTAATTTGCTTCAATGTGTGTTTTGAATTATGGATATAAATATGGATATGTATTGATATATGAAATCAATATATCACAGAGTAATCTTAGTTTATGGAATTCTTTTTCCTGAAAGCACCTGCGGAAATTTGTGTTCTTTTCAGTTTCCAAAAACTCAGAGGCCATGGGGGTAGAGGGGTCTTTGAATGTCAGATAGTGCATGAGGTATATTAGGATACAATAATTTCAGTGGAATTCATATTCATAATTCACAGTAAAGAAACCTGAAAGTTGGTAGCAGCTACCAATAAATGAAAGATGGGGCAGGGCCTGTGGGGCGTGGGGCAGGGCCTTGTGAACCAGTGCCTGGACTACCACATCACAAAAGAAAGGGCAGGGCGTTGTGCGAACTCAAGGCCTGATTGGTTCCTCCTAAGCAGTATGCGATCTAGTTGGTAGAGCAACCAGCCTTCAGTTGATGGCCTTTACTTAGTGCCTTCAGTCGGTGCCTTCAGTTAGTGCCTTCAGTGGGTGCTTTAAGTTGGTGGCATTTGCTTGCCTTTCCTGGGGAGAGGCAGCAGGTGCTCAGCTCTGCAGACGTGGGGGCAAGCGAAGGCCCAAGCTGCCCAAGAAGAGCAGAGGTGCCCCTTGGGTACCACGCTGACCTGTGGCATGTGCACCCAAGCCAGCCCCAGGCAGGGCAGGCGCAGGGGATCTGCAGAGCTGTCCTATGGCTCTGACATCTATGACTGCATGGCCAGCAAAGGCACAGACCCCCACAGAGAGGAGCAGAGGTGCCCAAAACACAGTTTCCCAATGCCAACCCCAAGCGGGGCCAGCTGAGGGTGCAGCATGCAGAGCCATCCTTCAGCTCTGAGATCTACAGAGTGGAGATGGGAGTAGCGCCAGACTCTACTGCTTTGGAGCCTACCAATCAGATTCCAGAGCCATGACTTGCAGCACATTAGCAACCAGAAGACGCCCAAAGGTAGGGAGGCAACGGATTCCGCTTGACCTCAGAAGCTCCTCTGACTGTTTCTGACCCAAGGTTCTCCCCAGAGGCATCCACAGACTGGGGCTCCCACCTCACGCCTCTAGTTTGCTTTCCTAGGCCCAGGCCCCAGGTGGGAAGACTGGCTCTACCTGGAGTCCCCACCCCTTCTTCTTTCCCTGTTGCATCCAGCCGGTTTCTTTCCTCTTCCCTACCCAAATGCCCACTTCGGGGCCCTCTTCTTCTTCCCCTAGACTGGCCCAAAACTACGTTTTCAAAATACAAAATGGATGCTACAGAGATTATTGCTTCAGAAAAAATGTCTGACAGCTCTTCTGTTTAAACCGAAGTAGCCACACTGGGACTCACAATTTTTTATCTTGAGTTCTAGACCAAAGCTCTCTATCCTAAAGCAATGGCAGAAGGGTAGAGGTACTGTTCTTGAGTCTAATAATTAAAAAATTCTTTTTTATAGAGGCAGGATATCACTGTGTTGCCCAAGCTGGTCTCAAATCTTTGGCCTCAAGCAACTCACCTGCCTTGGCCTCTCACATTGCTGGGATGACAAGCAAGAACCACCACACCTGGCCTTTGGATGGGCTCTTGCTTTGTGTGTTTCAGCTGGACTTCCTGTGCAGCTGTCAATAAGATGTTTCTACAGCATAGTTCCAAATCTTTCTGCATGAATTCAGTGGATATGGTGATTTTTTACTTGAACTAGCCCCTTCATTTATTGCAGAGAAACTAGACAATTCAGTTAGTAACCTACGGCCTAGAAAATTTCATTTCTTGATCAACACACCTGTTAAAAGGTGATGTTTGTCTAAATATGCAGATTCCTAATCATCCCAAGAAAATGTCCCACTGCAAGACAACCTGGGAGAGAGTTTAGGATTGTTCTGAGGCAGTGAAAGCCGTTGAAATTCACAAATGAATGGGTAGAAAAGGGAATCCACATATTTTGTACCCTCCATGTTCTGAGTATAACATGTTTCTCACTAAATGCACCATTTTTGGTGTCAGAGAGAACTTGATGTGAATTATCATTCCATCACTCATTGAGATGTGGTGGTAAATGTGTTTTTAACTCATCTGACCCTCAGTTTGCTGAGGGTTGTTATGAAGCTTCTATAAGGTAAGTGTGCAAAAATCTGGGCACAATGCCTATAATTTTCTAAGTGTTCAATTAGCAAAGAAGGAGGATTATTTTTCTCTCATTTAATTTTTAGAGCAAGTTTATAAAATTGATGATACTCATATTTTTTAGATAAACCAAGGATCAGAAAGACTAAATAGATCACTGCAGTTACAAAGCAGTTCACAATACATTTAATGGGTAATTTCTAGTTAAAAGTAACAAGGATGTTCACATTGAATGTTTTGTATTATGTGGTGGTTTTCTCTTATATAAGCCTCTTGGTTTGTTGAAACCATAGATTCTAAGTTGCTCTATCAAAGTGATCATTAGAAATTGGGATGTACGTAGAGTGTAAATTTTTAAAAATTTCTTCTGTTATTCTTGTTAATTTGATTGAATATGTGTGTAATTTTCAAAAATGTAAATCAAATATATGTGGATTGAATATATATATGTATAGGTATGTATATGAAACATGACTTGACATTATAGAGTAGGCTTAGGAAATGACAATGTTGTTTCTGACAGCACCTTCAGAAATCTTTTTTCTAGCTTGTAAAAATCTTAGACATTATGGGATAAGGAGGGGTTCTATGAATCCCAGACAGTGCATGAGGCAGATTTGGTTTCAGTAATTTTAACATCATTCATTGTAAGGTGATGATCCCTAGGAACGTCAACACAGTGAGAAACTTGAAAGCTCCTAGCAGCAACAAATGAAAGGTGGGGCAGGGCCACTGGCAGGGCAGGGCCTTGGAAGCCACCTGCCTGTGCTCTCAAGTTCCAAGTTTAGGGGGAGGCATGCAGGGAATTCTGGGCCTGATTGTTTCCTCTTAACCAGGATGTGGTCTGGTTGGCAGGGCAACTGGTCTTTACCTGGTGGCCTTCAGTGGGTGCCCTCATTGGTTGCGTTGGTCAGTGCCCTCAGTTGGTACCTTCAGCTGATCTTCCGTTGGTGGGCAGTGGCGGAAGGAGCTCCGTCTGTGTTCTCTCCACCCACAGTCACAGCTCTCTGGCTTGTTGTATCCTGACCCATTCTGAATAAACCGGGCAGGATGACAGCTTTTGCAGATAAGTCAGCTTAGGGTAGGTGGGTGAGGCAGGGTGGGGGCTGCTAGTGGTGTGCAGCTCCATGGCCTGGTGCTGCCTGTGCCAGCCGTGCCTATGCTGGGAAGAGGTGGCAGGTGCTGAGCTCTGCAGACATGGGGGCCAGTGAAGGCCCAAGCTGCCTGAGATGTGCTGTGCTGAGCTGCCCCTTGTGGATCTTGCTGACCAAGTGCAACAAAGACAGCCCAAGGCATGGCCAGGCAGGGATTCATCAGAGCCACTCTGGGCTCTGACATCTATGAGTGGGTGCCCAACAAAGGCACAGCCCCAGCAGAGAAGAGCAGAGGCTCCTGGAACATGCTGTACCCCAATGCCAGTCCCAAGTGGGGCCAGCTCAGGGAGCGGTGGGCAGATCTGACCTGACATCCTGAGATCTACGACATGGAGGTGACAGTAGCACCAGACCTCACTGCTTTGGAGCCTGCACAGTTGGATTTGGGAGCCGGAGAGGGTCCTGACTTGCAGCACGTTGGCGACCAGAAGACACCCAAAGGTAGGAAGGCGGCAGACACCGCTTGGCCTCAGAAGCTCCTCTGGCCATTACTGATCCAAGGTACCCCCTGGAGTCATCCACAGCATGGGGCTCCTCCCTCCTTCCCCTAGTTGGGACAAGGGGAATGTGCCTGAGCCACATTGGGGCCCACAATTTTATATGTTGATTTCTGGACCACAGCTCTGTATTTTAAAGCAATGTCAGAGGGTCAGAGGTACTCTTCTTGATTCTAATCATAAAAAATGATTTTTTTGTAGAGACAGGGTCTCACTTTGTTGCCCAGGCTGGTCTCAAACTCCTGATCTCAAGTGATCCACCTTCCTTGGCCTCCTACATGGCTGGTCTGACAGGCAAGAACCACCACACCTGGCCTTGGGAGGTGCTCTTGTTTTGCATGTTTCCACTGGTCTTCCTCCCCTGCTGTCAGTAAGATGCTCCTGCAGCATTGTTCCAAATATTTCTGCACAAATTCAGTGGATCCTGTGATTTTTTTTACATGTAATAGCCCCTTTGTGTATTGCAGATCAGCTAGACAGTAATGTAGGGCCAAGAAATTTGTGTTTTTTTTTTTTTTTTGAGATGAAATTTTGCTCTTGTTGCCCAGGCTGGAGTGCAATGGTGCAATACTAAGTGACTGCATCCTCCGCCTCCTGTTGTCAAGCAATTATTCTGCCTCCAAGTAGTTGGGATTAGAGGCCTTCACCACCATGCCTGGCTAATTTTGTTATTTTTAGTTGAGATGGGGATTCACCATGTTGGTCAGGCTCGTCTGGAACTCCTGACTTCAGGTGATTCGTCTGCCTTGGCCTCCCAAAGTACAGGCATGAACCACCATCCTTGGCCAAAGGTTTCATTTCTCAATCAACAAACCTATTTCTAAGGAGGTGTTTGTGGTCTAAATATGCAGATTCCTAGTCATTTCCAAGAGAAAGGGAACCACTGCAAGGCAACCTGGGAGGGAGTTTAGGATGGTTCTGAGGCCTTAAACGCCATTGAAATTCACACATAAGAGGGTAGAGAAAGGAAATCCACATGTTTTGACTGCCTCCATGTGCTGGGTGTAACTTGGTCTTTGTTAAGTTGCATTACCTTTAGCATCAGAGAGAACTGGATTTGAATCTCAGTTCTATCACTCATTAGGATGTGATAATGAATGTGTTTTTAACTCCTCTGAGTCTGTTTGCTCATCTATAAAAGATGGGATTATGATGAGGCTTCCATAAGGTAAATGTGTAAAAATGTGGGTGGGCAAAATGCCTGTAATTTAAAAGATAGGGTTGTTTTGAGGCTTCGATAAGGTAAGTGTGTAAAAATCTAAACACAATGCCTATAATTTTCTAATTGTCCAATATATGCAGATGAAGCATTCTTTTTCTTTCATTCAATTTTGAGAGCAAGTTTATAAAACTGGTGTTACTCATATTTTTGAGATAATCAAACTCTAAGGATCCGAAAGATTAAATGAGTCACCATAGTCATAAACAGTTCACAATACATTTACTGAGTAATTGCCAGTTAAAAGTAGCAATGAGGATCACACTTAAAATCTTGCAGTATGTGGTGCTTTTCTCTTACATAAGCCTCTTTTGATTGTTGAGGCCTAGATTCTAAGTTGCTGTATCAAAGTGATAACTAGGAAATTGTGATATACTCATTGTATAAATTTTTGAAAATTACTCTTGTTAATTTGATCGAATATGTGTCTCTATTACTCTTGTTAATTTGATAGAATATATGTGTTACTTTCAAAAATGTAAATGAAATATATGTGGACTGAATATTTATGTGCATATATGTATATCAAATATTATTTGATATCACAAAGTAGACCTAGCTCATGGCAATGATTTTTCTGAAAACTCCTGCAGAAATATGTCATTGCTCTAGTTTGTAAAAAAAGTAGAGGCTGTGAAAGAAGGGAGGTTCTATGAGGCAGATTTGGTTTCAGTAATTTTAGCATGATTCATTATAAGGTGATGATCTCTAGCAACTTCATCACAGTGAGAAACCTGAAAGCTCCTAGCAGCCAGCAATGAATGAAAGGCGGGGCGGGGCCGCTGGCAGGGTGAGGCTTTGTGAGCCTCTCTTTTCCCACAGTCACAGTTCTCAGGCTTGTTGCATCCAGGCCCATTCTAAATAAACCAGGCAAATTCGCCACTCTTGCAGACAAGTCAGCTCAGGGTAGGCGGGTGAGCTAAGGTGTGACCTGCTAGTGGGGTGCTTCCCCATGTCCCCGGGATTGCCTGTGCCAGCATCCTTTGCTGGGAAGAGGTGACAGGTGCTGAGCTCTGCAGATGTGGAAGGAAGTGAAGACCCAAGCAGCCTAAGAAGAGAAGAGTTGCCCCATGTGGACCATGCTGAAGTAACTCATGTGCATCAAAGACAGCCCCAGGCAGGGCCAGTGCAGGGGTTCTGCAGAGCCATCCTGGGGCTCTGACATCTACAAGCGAGTGGCGAGAAAAGGCACAGACACCAGAAAAGAGAAGCAGAGGCGCCCAGAACATGCCATCCCACAATGCCAGACCCAAGCAGGGCCAGCTCAGGATCTGCGGTGAGCAGATCCATCCTGTTGCTCCAAGATCTACCAGGTGGAGGTGTGAGTAGCCCCAGACCCCACTGCTTTGGAGCCTGCCCAATTGGGTTTGGGAGCTGACCAGGGTCCTGATTTGCAGCACACTGGCGATCAGAAGACGACCAAAGGTAGGGAGGCTTCGGATACTGGTTGGCCTCAGGAGCTCCTTTGGCCACTGCTAACCCAGGTTTCCCCCCAAAGACATCCATAGCCTGGAGCTCCTCCCTACTACCCCTAGTTAGCTTTTCTAGTTCCAGGCCCCAAGCAGGAGGATTGGCTCTGCCGTGAGTCCCTACCCATTCTTCTTTCCCTTGAGTCCCTACCCATTCTTCATCCTCCCGCAGGCTGGCTGAAAACTAAGTTTTCAAAATACAAAATGTATGCTACAGACTTCATTGCTGTAGAGGAAATGTCTGAAAACATTTCTAGTTAAACTTAAGTAAGTAGCCACAGTGGGACTCACAATTTCCTATCTTGAAGTCTAGACCAGAGCTCTCTATTGTAAAGCAATGTCAGAGGTACTTATCTTGATTATAATTATAAAAAATGATTTTCTGTAGAGACAGAGTCTCACTGTGTTATGCAGCTGGTCTCGAATTCCTGGCCTCAACTGATCCACCCACCTTGACCTCCCACATTGCTAGGATGACAGGCAAGAACCAGCACACCTGGCTTTTGCGGGATGCTCTTGTTTTGTGTGTTTCAGCTGGTCTTCCTTCACAGCTGTCAATAAGATGCTCCTGCAGCATTGTTCCAGACCTTTCTCACAAATTCAGTGAATCCTGTGATTTTTAAAATTATTTTATTGTTGTTTTTCCTAATCATCCTGAAATTCTGTGATTTTTTTTAATGGAATAGCCCCTTTATTTATTGTAGAGAAGCTAGACAACTCACAGTTAGTAACCTAGGGCCTAGAAACTTTTATTTCTTGATCAACACACCTCTTGGCCTAGAAAATTTTTTTTCTTAATCAAAGCACCTGTTTATAAGGAGCCGCTTGTGGTCTTAATATGCAGCTTAGTAATCATCCCAAATAAAAAGGGGACCACTGCAAGGCAACCTGGGAGGGAGTTTAGGATTGTTCTGAGGTGTAAAAGCCATTGAAATTCACACATAAGAGAGTAGAGAAAGGGAATCCACATGTTTTGACTCTCTCCATGTGCTGGGTATAACTTGGTCTTCATTAAGTCACACCACCTTTGATGTCAGAGGGAACTGGATTTGAATCCCACTTCCATCACTCACTAAGACGTGATGGTGAATGTGTTTTTCACTCCTCTGAGCCTCAGTTGCTCATCTATAAAAGAAGGGATCATTATGATGCTTACATGAGGTAAGTGTATAGAAATCTGGGTGGGCAGATTGCCTGTAATTTAAAATATAGGGTTGTTATGAGGCTTTGATATGGTAAGTGTGTAAAAACCTGGACACAGTGCCTATAAATTTGTAAGTATTCAATATGTCAAGGAGGATTATTTTTCTCTCATCTAATTTTTAGAGCAAGTTTATAAAATTGGTGTTATATTTTTTAGATAATCAAACTAAGGATGAGAGAGATTAAATAAATCACCGCAGTCACAAAGCAGTTCACAATACATTTATTGGTAATTGCTGTTGAAAAGTAGCCATGATGATCACATTGAAAATATTGTATTATGTGGTGGTTTTCTCTTACATAAGCCTCTTCCTTTGTTGAAACCATGGATTTTAAGATTCTTTGTCAAAGGGATCATTAGAAAATTGCGATGTACTCAATGTATAAATTTTAGAAAATGTCCTCTATTAGTCTTGTTAATTTGGTTGAATATGTGTGTTATTTTCAAAAAACATAAATTGGATACAAAAAATGTAAATTGGATATATATATATATATATATATACACATCAAACTTTATATTATGCGGTAAACTTAGGTCATAGCAATGTGTCTTTCTGAAAGCACCTGCAGAAACCTATCATTTTTCTAGTTTGTAAAAAGGAAAGGACGTTCTATGAATTCCAGCTAGTGCTTGAGGAATATTTGGTTTCAGTAATTTTAGCCTCATTCATTGCAAGGTGATGATCCCTAGGAACGTCAGCACAGTGAGAAATCTGAAAGCTCCTAGCAGCCAGAAAGGTGGGGTGGGGCTGCTGGCAGAGTGGGGCCTAGTGAGCCACATGCCTACTCCCTCAAGTTCCAAGTTTAGGGGGAAGCATGGAGGGGACTTGGGGCTGTTTCCTATTAACCAGGATGCAGTCTGGTTGGCAGGGCAACCAGACTTCACCCGCTGGCCTTCAGTGGGTGTCCTCTTTGGTTGCCTTCGTTTAGTGCCCTTAGTTGGTGGTCTTCACTTCATGGGGATGGTGGTGGAGGAGATGCTCCCTCTGTGCTCTGTCCTCCTGCAGTCACGGCTGTAGAGTTTGGTGCATCCAGGCCCATTCTAAATACACTAGGCGACTTCCAACTGTTGCAGACAACTCAGCTCAGGGTGTGCAGGTGAGGCAGGGTGCAGGCTGCAAGTGGGGTGAGGCCCCGTGGGGTGAGGCCCCATGATCCAGGGCTGCCAGTGCCAGCCGTGCCTTGCCAGGAAGAGTCAGTAGGCGTTGAGCTCTGCAGACTTAGGGGCAGGCAGAGGCCCAAGCAGCCCAAAAAGAGCAGAGATACCCCATGGGAACCATGCTAACCTGTCGCATGTACACCAAAGCCAGCCACAGGCAACCCTGGCACAGGGGTTCTGCAGAGCCGTACTAGGGCTCCGACATCTATGAGTGGGCAGCCAGCAAAGGCACAGACACCAACAGAGAAGAGCAGAGGCGCCTAGAACACGCTGTCCCCCACTCTCAGTCCCAAACGGGGCCAGCTCAGGGTGATGTGAAGAGAGCAGTCCTGCAGCTATGAGATCTACGTGGTGGAGGTGACAGTAGTGCCAAACAAACTGCTTTGGAGCCTGCCCAGTTGGATTTGGCAGCCGGTGAAAGTCCTGACTTGCAGCACATTGGTGACCAGAAGATGCCCAAAGGTAGGGAGGTGCTGGATACTATTAGGCTCCAGGATCTCCTCTGGCCACTGCTGATCCAAGGCTCCCCACAGAGGAATCCATAGCCTTGGGCTTCTCCCTCCTGCCCCTAGTTAGCTTTCCTAGGCCCAGGCCCCAAGCAGGAGGACTGACTCTGCCTCGAGTCCCTACCCCTTCTCTTTCCCTGCTGTGTCCAGATGGTTTATTTCCTCCTTCCTACTCCAATGCCCCGTTCTGGGCCCTCTTCTTCTTCCCACAGGCTGGCTGAAAGCTAAGTTTCAGAATACAAAATGCATGCTACAGATTTCATTGCTGTAGAGGAAATGTCTGACATTTCTTCTATTTAAACTTAAATAACCCTATTGGGACTCACAATTTCATATCTTGATTTCTAGACTACAGCTCTGTATTTTCAAGCAATGTCAGAGGGTCAAAAGTACTCTTCTTGATTCTAATCATTAAAAAATTGTTTGTAAAGACAGGGTCTCACTATGTTCCCCAGGTTGGTCTCAAACTCCTGTGTCAAGTGATCCACCTGCCTTGGCTTGCCACATTGCTGAGCTGATAGGCAAGAACCAACACACCTGGACTTTGGAGGTACTCTTGCTTTGCGTGTTTCCACTGCTCCTCCTATCCAGCTATCAGTAAGATGCTGCTACAGCATCATTCCGAATCTTTCTGGACAAATTCAGTGGATCTTGTGATGTTTTACATGTAATATTACCTTTGCTTATTGCAGATAAACTAGACAATTCACAGTTAGGAACCTAGGTCCTAGACATTTTTATATCTTTTTTGAGATAAAATTTTGCTCTTATAACCCATGCTGGAGTATAATGACACAATCTTAGGTTGCTGCAACCTCTGCCTCCTGGGTTCAAGCAATTCTCCTACCTTAGCCTTCTAAGTAGCTGGAATTAGAGGCATTTGCCAGACTCTCGGCTAATTTTGCCCTTTTTAGTAGAGATGGGGTTTCACCATGTTGGTCAGGCTTGTCTCGAACTCCTGACCTCAGGACATCTGCCCGCCCTGGCTTCCCAAAGTACAGGCGAGAGCCACCATGCCTGGCCAAAAATTTCATTTCTTGATCAACAAAGCTGTTTCTAAGGAGATGCTTGTAGTCTCAATATGCAGATTCCTAGTCATTTCCAAGAGAAGGGGAACCACTGCAAGGCAATCTGGGAGGGAGTTTAGGATGGTTCTGAGGCCATGAAAGCCATTCAGATTCACACATAAGAGGGTAGAGAAAGGGAATCCACGTTTTGACTGCCTCCATGACCTGAGTATAACTTGGTCGTTGTTAAGTTGCACTACCCATGGAGTCAGGGAGAGCTGGATTTGAATCCCAGTTCCATCACTCATTAGCATGTGATGGTGAGTGTGTTTTTAACTCCTCTGAACCTCAATTTACTCATCTATAAAAGATGGGATTATTAAGAGGCTTCCTTAATGTAGATGTATACAAATTGGTGTGGGCAAAATGACTGTAATTTAAAGGATAGGGTTGTTTTAAGGCTTCAATAAGGTAAGTGTGTAAAAATCTGGACACAATGCCTATAATTTTGTAAGTCTTCATTATATACAGAAGGAGGATTATTTTTCTCTCATTTGATTTTTAGAGCAAGTTTATAAAACTGGTGTTACTCATAGTTTTGACATAATCGAACCAAGGATCCAAAAGATTAAATGAGTCACTATAGTCACAAAGCAGTTCACAATACATTTACTGGGTAACTGCCTGTTGAAAGTAGCAATAGTGGTCACATTTAAAATCTTGTATTAAGAGAATGCTTTTCTCTTACATAAGCCTATTTGTTTGTTGAAGCCATAGATTCTAAGTTGATGGATTAAAGTGATCATTGGGAAACTGTGATATATTAGTGTATAAATTTTAGAAAATATCCGTTATTACTCTTATTAATTTGATTGAATATGTGTATTTTCAAAATTGTAAATGGAATATGGATGGATTGAATGCATATGTATATATATGTGGAATATAATTAATCATCACACAATAGACAGCTCATGGCAATGTTTTTTCTGAAAGCACCTGCAGAAATCTGTCATTTTTGTAGTTTGTTAAAAACTCAGAGGTTATAGGGGAAAGGAGGTTCTATGAATTCCAGCTAGTGCAAGAGCCAGATATGACTTCAGTAATTTTAGCATAATTTATTGTAAGGTGATAATCCCTAGGAACTTCAAGACAATGAGAAACCTGAAAGCTCTTAGCAGCCAGGAATGAATGAAAGGTGGGATGCAGTGGCTGGCAGGGCTGGGCCTTGTGAGCCACGGGCCTGGTTTCTAAAGTTCCAAGCTGGCAGGGACACATGGAGGGGATGCTGGGTCTGTTTCCACTTAACCAGGATGCGGTCTGGTTGGCAGGACAACCCGCCTTCACCTGGTGGCCTTAAGTGGGTGCCTTCATTGGTTACCTTTGTTTAGTGCCCTCAGGTGGTACACTCAGTTGTTGACCTTAAGTTGGTTTGGCAGTGGTGGAAGGAGAAGGAGCTCCGTCTGTGCTCTCTCCTCCTAAAGTCACAGTTCTCAGGCTTGTTGCACCTAGGCCCACTCTAAATAAACTAGGCAGGTTTGCAACTTTTACAGACAAGACAGCTCAAGGTAGGTGAGTGAGTTAACCTGCAAGCTGCAAGTGGGATGCAGCCCTATGGCTGGGGGCTTGCCCGTGCCAGCGTGACTTTGCTGGGAAGCGGTGGCATGTTCTGAGCTCTGCAGCTATGGAAGCAAGTGAAGGCCCAAGCTGCCTGAGAAGAGCAGAGTTGCACCAAGGGGACCACGCTGAAGTATCTCATGTGCACCAAAGGCAGCACCAGGCAGGGCCAAAGCAGAGCTTCTGCGAAGCCATCCTGGGACTCTGACATCTATGAGTGAGCGGCCAGAAAAGGCAAATGCCAGCAAAGAGAAGAAGAGGCGCCCAGAACATGCTGTCCCACAATGCCAGCCCCAGGCAGGGCCAGCTCAGAGTGTGGTGAGCAGAACCATCCTGATGCTGCATTATCCACGAGGTGGAGGTGGCAGTAGCACCAGACCCCACTGCTTTGGAGCCTGCCCAGTTGGGTTTGGGAGCTGGCCAGGGTCCTGACTTGCAGCACATTGGCGACCAGAAGACGACCAAAGGTAGGGAGGCAAAGAATACTGCTTGGTTCATCCATATGTTATGTTATGTTCATTTATACAAGATTGAATACAGCAGGAGCTCCTCAGGCCACTGCTGACTCAAGGTTTCCCCCAAAGACACCCACAGCCTGGGGCTCTCCCTCCTGCCCCTAGTTAGCTTTCCTAGCCCCAGGCCACAAGCAGGAAGACTGGCTCTGCCTCGAGACCCCACCCATTCTTCGTTCTTCCTATCCCAGTGCCCAGTTCTGTTTCCTCTTCATCGTGCCCCAGGCTGCCTGAAAACTGGGTTTTCAAAATACAAAATGTAAACTATAGATTTTATTGCTGTAGAGAAAATGTCTGACGGCTTTTCTAGTTAAGTACCATGGTGAGACTCAAAATTTCGTATCTTGAATTCTACACCAGACCTCCTTATCATAAAGCAATGTTAGAGGCACTCTACTTGATTCCAATCCTATAAAATGATTTTTTCTAGACACAGGGTCTCACTGTGTTGCCCAGGTTAGTCTCGAACTCCTGGCCTCAAGTGATCCACCCACCTTGGCCTCCCACATTGCTTGGGAGACAGGCAGGAACCACCACACCTGGCCTTTGGAGGTGCTCTTGCTTTGTGTGTATTGGCTGGTCTTCCTGCACAGCTGTCAGGAAGATGCTCCAGCATAGTTCTAAATCTTTCTGCAC
>CAUYLG010016814.1:0-29055 GCA_963573385.1 Cacajao melanocephalus | reverse complement strand
ACTGGACAAGGAAAATGTGGCACATATTCACCGTGGAATATTATGCAGCCATAAAAAGCAGTGAGTTCCTGTCCTTTGTAGGGACATGGATGAATCTGGAAACCATCATTCTCAGCAAACTGACACAAGAACAGAAAATCAGACATCGAATGTTCTCACTCATAGGCAGGTGTTGAACAATGAGAACACTGGGACACAGGGAGGGGAGCATCACGCACTGGGGTCTGTTGGAGGGTTCCAAGGGAAGAACAGTGAGGCGGGGATGTGGGGAGGTCGGGGAGGGATAACATGGGTAGAAATGCCAGATGTGAGTGACAGGGGGATGGGGGCAGCAAACCACATCACCATGTGTGTACCTATGCAATAGTCCTGCATGATCTGCACATGTACCCCAGAACCTAAAGTACAATAAAAAAAAGAAAAGAAAAAAAAATAATGTCTACCCAGATAATAGAGTTCCTTGAAATCAAATGAATTCATGAAGATTTTTTTTGGGGAGTGTGGGGATAGGGTCTTGCTCTTGTCCAGTCTGGAGTGCAATGGTACAATCGCATTTCACTGCAGCCTCAACTGCCTAGGCTAGAGTGATCCTCTCACTTCAGCTTCTGGAACAGCTGGGACCACAAACACATGCCACTATGCCTGGATAATTATTTTTTTAGAGAACATGTCTCTCTAGATTGGCAAGCTGTTCTTGAACTCTTATGCTAAAGCAATCCTTTTGCCTCAACTTCCCAAAGTGCTGAGATTACAAGTGTGAACAACTGTGCCCAGCTCATGAAGAAGTTTTGAATTTCAGTGGCTTCATTTTCATAATTATGTGGTTATACCTTGATTATCCTCTCTAATAACTTGGAGGAACATTTATAATTTCACTCTAGCACTTGAGCCAAAGAGCTACATTTACATAAGGTTGGGGTAAGGAAGAAAATCATATCCTAGGCAGCATTAGCTTGTAAGATTTTCTCTGTTATTTCACTCTCAACATATTAAGTATTAATACCTGTTATCACATTTGAGAGGTAGCCCTTTTGTTTCATCCCACTGCATTCATGAGAGCCAGCTACATTTTTAATAAATTGGAGAAGACTGACTCCCCGAATCAGAGTGACATGTTTAGTTTGTATTTTGCCATGCATTTTCATCTCATCATCACTGCTATTACATAGCTGCAAAGTTGACTTCCTTAAAGGTCTTATCTTCCCTAGAATTGCGATTCAGGCATAGAGCAAGGGAGAAAAGGGGACAACATAGGCAAATATTTTCTGAAAATATTTTCTCTAGTATCTTCTTTTCTGTTGTGATAAAAGAAGGGCCCAAATTGGTAAAGAGTTTTCAACCTGCTTCCTGCCAAGTAGATGATCATTTTACTAGCTTCCTTCAGACTTCTCTCCAGATTAACCCACAATGCTATATAGTTTTTATTTGGGGCCAGATGAGTGCTTGCTACTGATTAATTCAGTGCTTTTTTTTTCCATATTGAATATTTATTTGGCCAATATTTTTTGAATTTTGTGTTATTATTAGTTTGAGGTTTTCTTCACTTTGAGTACAGGACATTTTATTTTGTGGGAGTTTATTTCAGAGGCTACCATGATAGAGGAATGGGTTTTAAATGTTTATTGTGTTGCCACTATCTTCAAGGCCAGATAAACTTAAAGCTTGATTATTTTGTACCTCTAGAAATCAGAATCATTTCAGTATAATCCTAGGTACATTCTGATTTGCCCTTCAATACTAAAAAGTTCAAAATCCAATAGCAGTTGGGATGTAAAAGAAAATTGTACCTTACTCTTTCTCTGTTTAGGAATCACAACACAAAATACCGCTTTAAAGAGTCTTTTTATTGGTAGAGAGATCTATCATATACTAGAAATTTTCAAATTTCCTTTTCAAAACACATGACTATGAATATCAAAGGTAAGCAAATCAAATCATAGTTTGAATCAGCCACGAGTCAGACCTAAGTAAAGCAAAGTATTTTTCACATTGTGAAACAATATTCTCAATCCAGAAGTTGATGGCAGATATTTCTCTTATTGAAACATACTAGTCCAGGTTGAATGTCACATTGCAGTCATGTTCTAATCTAGAACCTTATGTAACTGAAACAGTTTATCCCCTTGTGTCTGGCTTTTTTCATTCTGCATAGCGATTTCAGATCCAGTGTATGTGTGTGTGTGTGTGTGTGTGTGTGTGTGTGTAAGTAGACCTCTCCTTTTTATCCATGAGTAGAATTCCAGTGGATCATTATGTCACAGTGTATCCAATCTCCTAATGGTGGACATCTGAAGTTCTCCAACTTTTTGCCATTATGAATAAAGCAGCTCTGTACAGTTTCGTCTGTCTTCTTACATGTCCTCATTTCCACTGGATAAAATCTTAGAAATGATATTGCTCAGTCACCAGGTAAGTAGGATATGTTAACAAGATACTGCCAGGATTTTAAGAGCTTGTACCATTTTACATTTAGCAAAGTATATATGTAAACTTTGATCCGTATCTTTCTAATATCTGGTATTATCAGGTTATTTTATTTTTTTTCACAAAACTGATAGTCAAATACGAAATCACAAACAGGTCTAATGTAGTTTGTAATTAAAAGAGTTTAGCTATTTATGAAGTAAAATTTTATTTATACTTTTTAAAGGATAATTTCCAACAAATAGGTAAAATATTATGACCTCTATGTAAATATAAAATGAACATATCTCAAATATTTTATTTGATTACTGAGAGAATCAATAAGATGTTACAACAGAAAAAATTTAAAACCATGCACATATAGAGGCCAAAAATTTATAAATAAATGCAAAACTGGATTTTTTCATGAGGGTAGGTTAGGAGGAATCTATTGTTTTTCTACTGAACAAAGGTTATTTATATGACTGTAAATAAAAATTACTTGCATTGCTATTATCTATAACTTACAGAGTTGTAAATTGCTTGAAAACAATTATATAGGGTCATGAAATCAGATAAGCTTTAAGCATGTATTCCAACCAACGCATGTCTTTCTTGTGGTTGCTGAGGACATTCAGTAATTTTTTGATTCATTACAAAGACTTCCATAATTTTTTTCTGCATCCTATTCTGATCATTAAAATGATCTGTTTGCAATTCCAAGAGATAAAAATACCTACTTACCAGTTTCGTGTGTGTGTGTGTGTGTGTGTGAGAGAGAGAGAGAGAGAGAGAGAGAGAGAGAGCACGTCATTAGGAAACATAACTACTATTCTTTTTGAACTGAGGTCTGATATGGTTTGGTTCTGCATCCCCACCCGAATCTTGTGTTGAATTATAATCTTCATATGGTCAGTGGCCTGGTGGGAGGTGATTGATCCAGCCTTTAGGGCAGACTTCCCCCTTGCTGTTTTTATGATAGAGTTCTCATTAGATCTGGTTGTTTGATAAGTGTCTGGCACTTCCTCCTTCTTTCTCACTCTCTCCAACCACCATGTAAGAAGAGTCTTGCTTCCTCTTTGCCTTCTGCCATGATTATAAGTTTCCTGAGGCCTTCCCAGCCATGAAAAGCTGTGAACCAGTTAAACCTCTTTTATTTGTAAATTACCCAGTCTCAGTAGTTCTTTATAGCAATGTGAAAATGGACAAAAACAATGTCATACTAATTCCTGTAGAAGTTAGGCACCATATCAGGTAGTATATAAACATTTTTTCTCATATTTTGTTAATATTCGGAAAATACTTATAAAAAAATTGTATATCATACTCACAGAGAAAGACTCACATATTCCCTTAACAGAATCAGAACTATTGTTAGGGAATTTTAGCAAAATGCAATAACTATAATTTGACTATTTAGAAAAGTGATTAATTATATCCATGACCAGTTCTCATTCATCCTTATCCAGGAACAGTTATGGAACTTCAAGGAGACAGCTATTAGTGACTACATCAGCTTCATGCTCTAAGAAAGTTTTCATTTTTTTGGCTTTAGAGATACCATGCTTACTGGAGAGACTATATCACTATTCCCTGAGTTATCCATATAGATTTAGCCACCAAATGACAAGATACGGTAAGAGCCTTTTAAATGTGTACCACCTATGTAGAGAAGGAGAGGAGTTATAAAAAATAAATTAATGAAAACTTCAGGCTACCTGAAGTGTTAGTTGTAGTTTGGAGTTAGCTTGGAGAGGAAAGAGACATGCTATGAAGTTAGATAATTATCTTTTGTTTTACCCCTAATTAACTCATCAATGTAATCATTTACTGCTGGTTGTAATATTGGATGGATAACTTATAATTTACTCAATCATTCAATATAATTTCATTGTGATTCTGCTAAATGCTAGCTATAGTTTTAAGTATTGGGGGAATGAAAAATATAGTGTTCTTAAAAACAGCCTGTCAGAGGAGATGAACAAGTTTAAAATTTTTGCTAAAATGTAATATGAGTTAAAATAAAAATTATTTTCTCAAATAGTGATGTTAGTTTTAAATGAAGTATAAATTATGTGTTTAATTATCTTTGAAAAACAGGTGGTTTAACTTTGAAAAAAACACTAAGTTTAAATTTAAGTAAATTAATCTATTTAAGTAATACCTTCTTTGCCATGCTAGAACAGACTGAAATTGTTATTCAACATTTTAAAAAATAAAATTTTAAATAAAATATTTTGTCATAATGTGGATACAGATGTATTTGTAAAAACATTACAAGAGATTCTGTGCCTTGCCCAGTTTCTCCCAGTGATATCATCTTGAAACCTATACTACAATAGGATAATCAGGATGTTGACATCGATATAGTCAAGATACTGAAGAGTCTATCATCATAAGGACACTTACTGTTGCCCTTTTAAGGGCATACCCACCTCACAATTCCCTATATCTGACCCCTGGCAACCACTAATCTGTTCTCTATTTCTATAATTGTACCATTTCAAGAATGTTTCATAAATGGAATCATACAGGATTTGAGCATTTGGGAGTGGCTTTTTTACTCCACACTATTATCTGGAAATTGATCCACTTTGTTGTGTTTATCAATAGTATATTTGTTATTATTGCTGGTTAGTATTTAATGGTATGTACTGTGTAAGCTCTCACCTGTTGAAGGGCATCTGTGTTGTTTCCAGTTTGGGGTCAGTATGAATAAAGCTGCTATGAATATTAATGTGCTGATTGTTTGTATGTAGAAATACATTTTTATTTCTCTGAAACAGTGCACAAGAGTACATTTAGCTGGGTCATATGGTAGTTGCATGTTTTATTTTATAAGAAATGTTCAAGTTGTTTCTGGAGTGCCCTTATCATCTTACATTCCTTTCACTAATATATGAGTACTACAATTTCTCCACCTCCCAACAGCATTTGGTGGTGTTATTATATTTTATTTTAGCTATTTTGATAGGAATGTAGTGATAGTTCATTGTGATTTTTATTTCCATTGCCCTAATAGCTGATGATACTGAATATCTTTTCATGCACAGATTTGCTATCTATATATCTTCTTTGGAAAAAAAATGTCTGTTCATGTTTTTTGCCTATTTTCTAATTTGATTTTTTTTTTACTGTTAAGTTTTGAGAGTTCCTTATATATTATTGATATGAGTCCTTTCTCAGATAATAGGGTTTGCAAATATTTTCTCTGTAAGTTGCCATTTCATCCTTTAGAATGAAGTTTCTCAGAATAATTTTTAAAAATTTTAATGAGGACCAATTTATTAATTTTTATTTATATGGACTGTACTCTTAGAGTGAAATCTAAAAAATATTTGCCTGGCACTAGATCCAAAAGATTTTCTCTAGGCATGAATGATTCAGGAAAAGCTATTACTCTGGGATCTGTGTCATGTCCTTCTAGTTTTGTAAAGTGCCATGCAAGGTTAAGAATAATTATTATTAAAGGTAAATTATAGGGCACCAAACGTCTACTCTATTCTCTGTTTTTCTGACACTTTTACTTTAAATATATATATTTGAGATGGACAATTTGTATGCTGTTCATAGTATAATGGCATGACTTAAAACTCAAGAATGGATATAGAATTTTATTGAATTTTTTTGGAATATATAAACCTGTTTTCTTCATATATGATTTCATGTAGTATAGCATTTCTAAAACCATGATGACTTTGTAACCACCTTAAAAGTAATCCTCTGAGATAGAATATAATTATTTTAACACAGTGCTTCAGTTTATTTGCTAGTATTTATTTCATGGTTGTTACTTCTATATATGTAACATTAATCTGAAGTTTCTTTTTCCTCTGCAGAGGTTTTTTATAGTTTCTGCTGACAGTTTAATTGTAGATTCATAAAATTAATATAAAATATCTTTATTTTAGATTTTGAAAATACTTTAGAAGGATAAAAGTTTTGTTTGTTTGTTTGTTTAAACTCTTCAAGGTCCAGATGTAACTTACTCATGAAACTACTCTGGAGATATACTATCTTGATATAAAAATTATAACATATTCTCATTTTTCTTTATGATAACTGATTTATTCAAATATATTAATCATTATATGTTAAATTTTGCTAGTGTTTGACTTTGTGAATTTGAACATTTTAGTGCCAAATTTTATATTTTACATATTTTATTTTATTAACATATCCTCATAAAACTCTAAATGTAATTTTATAATCATTCTAGATATTATAATTTTTCAAGTGGACTTCACATTCAGCATTTTATCATCAAAATATAGCTTATTGCATTACAGAAAAAAAAATGCCACTGTCATTTATAATGTATTAAGCTTTTGATTTGCCCAGTGCATAATTTATTTTTAATGTGATTTTTAATTCTCTATAATAATGAAATGCCCTGTTTGCAATGCCCCAAATTTAGTGAATTTTAATTAATAGAATACTCCTATGTATTTAATTTTTAGAAAAGTTTTCGGCCTTTTATTGACTATAAATAATACCACTTCTTATCTGTTTTATAACTTCTCTGTTCTCCTGGATTACAGAGATCATACTTTTGTTTTTGATATTTTCAACTTTAATTATATCTTTATTTTGACTAACATGTCAATAACTTCCATAATTTTTAAAAGTATTTTTCTCTAGGAATCCTACATGAGTGGTGTGGCAAACATTCTTGGTTGCTAATAAATATCTATACATCCTCACTTCCATCTAAGTAAAGAAAAGATTAACAGGTAGGCATACTTGGTACTTTGTCCAATCTCCACATCTCTGAATTTTGGATGTGATGTCTCAAAGTGGAATAGCCATCTTGCAACCAGAGACTACAGTAGTTTCCATGGATCACGAATCTGGGGCATGACTTAGTTGGGTGCCTATGTTCAAAGTTCCTCATGAAATTGTGGTCACAGAGTTAACCTGGACTTCATTCTCATCCAGAGGCTCAAATGAGGGAGGATCCACTTCCGAGTTTACTCATGTTGTTGAATGAAACGAAAGGCCTTAGTTTCTCACTGACTCTTCCTCATGTTTGCTTCTCCATCAGAAAACTCTCAACATGACAGCTGGCTTACTTCAGAGTCAATGAGAGAAAATTTCCAGATGGAAGCCAATCTCTTCATAATTTTATTTCAGAAGTGATATCACATCATCTCAGTGACATTCCATTCACTATAAGTCGGCAAGCCCAACCTACCCACAAGTGGAGGGGATAGAAAAATATACAAATTCTAGGAAGCTACCTTACGAGGTGTCTCCAAAACTTGATACTTCAAGCTTAGAATGACAGAGTGTCATTCCTTTAATCTTAAGGGGAAAACATTTAAAATTACCAATTAACTGTATCATTAGGTTCTCTCATAATTGTCATCAAGAAGTTTATAGATTCATGCTACATAGATCACTTTTCATTGGTCTCTTTGGATCTTTAAGAATGTTTGAAGGATCATTAACTTAGTCCCTGATGGTATCACTAAGCAGCTGCATCAGTTCTGACATCCTACTTGTGGAATTATTATTATGTGATCCATACTCCTGTACTCTTCTGGCCTCCCCAAAAAGGGAAAGACAATTTAATAGACTTGTTCAACCTCTGTAGTCAGCCTGAGTGCAATGCTGAAGTGATACATGTGGCATATTCTCTGAGTTCTTCTATGACTGAGAGTATGATACATTACAATAACTAGATAGGCTTCTTTCTTTCTCTTTTCCTCTCTTCCTCTCCTCCATTTTGCTTACTCTGTTTTTAATAATAGTCTAATTTATAATTTTGTATAAAGTCTGTAATAATTACTTAAACATATTTTATTTCAGTCCATTATTTGGTTTTCTACAGTATTAAAACTGCTGCTTAATATCTCTGCAAATAGTTTGGCTGAATGTGTTTGTGTTTTTATCTCTGCAAGTGCTTTTTCCAAAGTGTTCATTTCAAATTATTTCTTTTTTTTACAAATGTAACATATTTTCAAATTTTATGAAGAGTAAAAATTAAAATGTTAATTGTTTTTCCTCATTTGGGGTGTACTGTCTTTCTTAGGGCTCAAATTCCTTTGATTTTTAAGAAGAAAAGACTTGTGCTACATTAATTTATCTTTTTTTAAAAAAGATAGATGTTTATATTTATTTGTATTGGGTTTCAAGTGGATTCTTTTAGACACTATACATGTTTTAGGTACATGAACTGAGTATATTATTGCATATCAGGGAGAGTCACTGCTTTTGCAACAGTTTATTGTCGCAGTGAGGGCTTTCAGAGTGCTCTTGCACATTGTATTATTTTCCTATGACTGCTGCAACAAGTTACCACAAACTTGTTGACTTACAAAATAGAAATTTATTTTTTCTCAGTTCTAGAGGCCAGAAACTGTCTGAAGTCAGTGTCACTGGGCTGAAATCAAGGTGTCAGCAGGGCTGCACTTTCTCCAGAGGCTTCAGGGCAGAAACTATTCATTGCTTCTTTTACCTTCTGGTGCTTGCTGGCATTCCTTGGTTTGTGAGCATATTTCCCCAGTCTCTGCCTCCAAGGTCATATTGCCTTCTCCTCTTGCATATGTTAAATCTCCTTCTGTCACCCTGGTATAAGGGCTTGTGATTGCACATAGGCCCACCAATAATCTAGGAATACTTTACTATCTCAAATCACTTAATTTAATCACATCTGCAGTCTTTGCCATATAAAGTGACATTCACAGGTTTTAGGAATTAGGACATGAGCATAACTTGGGAGCCATTATTTATCCTACTGTAGACACTGCAGCCTTTGTCCTAATATGCTCATTAGTAATCTGCTTTACTTACCATGTCATTTTGGCACTATCAGAATTATGCTTGTTCTAGATCCTACTCATATTATATTTCACAAAAATTTATCAAGGTTTGTGTCTGCTAATTAAAGCCCCTCAAAGTTTCCACTGATAGAGAGTATACAAAAAAGGCTTACCTCTATTTGAATTATTTTTTGGTCATTTCATTGGTATGTATTAAGAGAAGGAAGCCGAATGCAAAACTGTGTATCACCATCCTTGAAACAGAAGAATGATCCATTTGTTAAAATAGGAAAGCAGAATTCATAAGCACATAAAATATGATTCTTAGCCAGCAATACTGACCTGAGAATTTTTGCTTAAGGGAACTGTCAGTCCAATAAACCTCTTTCTTTTGTTAAAGAAAAAATTTTAAGTTAAATTTCTATTTTGAATAATTTTAGATTTACAGAACAGTTACAAAGATAATACAGAAAGTTTTCATATACTCTTTACCCAATTTCCCCTTGTTGCTAACATCTTACATCTCCCTGGTACATTTATCAAATTAAGAAACCAGTACTGATATATTACCATTAGCTAAATGTTGGACTTTTTTGGATTTCATGGCTTTTTCACGAATGTCCTCTTTCCATGCCAGGGTCCAGTTCAGGTTGCCATATTGCATTGTCTACCTCAACTTTTCTGGTCTGGGACACCTTCTTGTCTTGCATTATTTTGTATAACCTTAATTGTCTTCAGAAGTACTCTGATGCCCAGGCTTGAGCAGTGCCATCTCTGCTCACTGAAGTCACCGCCTCCTGGATTCAAGTGATTCCCCTACCTCAGCCTCCAGAGTAGCTGGAACTACAGGCGCACACCACCATGCCTGTTTTTTTTTTTTTTTTTTTTTAAATTTTACTAAAGATGGAGTTTCACCATGTTGGCCAGGCTGGTCTCAAACTCCTGATCCCAGGTGATCCACCGGCCTCAGCTTCCCAAAGTGCTGGGATTACAGGTGTGAGCCACCATACCCAGCCTGGTATTATTTTTTTTAATGATTAGACTGGGTTTATTGTTTTATCTTGGAATATTACCAAGATAAAGATCTCTTCACATTACATTATAGCAGACATTCTATAATGTCCACAGGACATCACAGGTACTGTTAATCTCCTTCACTAGGTGAAATTGTCAGTCAGATTTCTCTACTGCAAAGTTAGTTACTTTGTTCCTTTTTTTCTACAAGTTTGTCAGAAGTAGTAACTGTCTAACCCTAGACCACATTTGGAGAGAGTTACGCTCCACTTTCTAGAGTGGAAGAATATCTATAGATGTTATTTAAAATTATTCAGTAAGAAAGACTTTTCTGCCACTAAATTTATGAATTTGTTCAATTATTTATTTATGTCATCCTTAACTCATGCTTATTTATCTTTTACTTTGGGTTGTATTTTGTTTATATTTTTAATATATTTTAATATTATGTTTTTAAAATATCTTTCTCATATTATTTCCATTTTGGACATTCGTTGCTCTTTCAGGTTGGTTTCTGTGCCACTTGACATTCACTTGACATTTCTCTATCCCTTTGCTTTAGAAGAACTTTCTTACTTTCTGGTACTAAAAGATATTCTAGACTCATCTTGTATTTTTTTTTCTACTGTAATATGGTTTCACTCTGTCCCCACCCAAATCTTGTCTTGAATTCCCATATGTTGTTGGAAGGACCCGGTGGGAGGTAATTGAATCATGGAGTCAGGTCTTTCTCATGCTGTTCTTGTGATAGTGAATAAGTCTCAAGAGATCTGATGGTTTTAAAAAGAGGAGTTTCCCTCCACAAGCTGTCTTGTCTGCTGCCATGTGAGATGTGACTTTCACCTGCCATGATTGTGAGGCCTCTCCAGCCACATGGAGCTGTAAGTCCAATAACCTCTTTCTTTTATAAATTGCCTCTCCAGCCACATGGAACTGTAAATCTAACAAACCTCTTTCTTTTGTAAATTGCCCAGTTTCAGGTATGTCTTCAACAGCAGTGTGAAAATGGAGTAATACATACTGCATGCCTAGAATCAACTACTTCTCCGGTGAGTCATGGTTTCTTTTACAGAAGAATGGCATTAAGAGATAAAGATGTAGGCAGTGTGCTCATTGCTACTGCGGCATCAGTGCTAACCATGTATACTAGTTTGTCAGGGCTGCCCTAACAGAGCACCACAGACTGATGGCTTAAATAACAAAAATTTATTTTCCTACAGTTTTGAGAAAATAAAAGTAAGGCTAAAGGGCCAACGTCAAAGTGTCAGCAGGTTTGGTTTCTCCTGAGAACTCTCTCCTTGGCTTCCAGATGATAGCCTTCTTTACTGTTTCTTCCCATGGTCTCCCATCTGCATGCACATCCCTGTGGCCCAAATTTCCTCTTCTTATGATACCATACAATTTGTATCTGTTCATTACTATGCATATTTGTATACTATCTGAACCACCATGATGCCTTCTTGAGTCTTTCCTTCCCTCACGCAAACTCACATGTCTGAGCTAAAAGTAAAAGTGCTCAATAAGTGTCTTAAGTTAGAATCCATGCTATAGAGTACCTTAAATTTAGTAAATAACTTGATTAAAAGCTTAATGAATAATATTTACTCTTTGTATTTTTGTGATGCAGGGTATTTGGGAACAATCTTTTTAAAAGTTTACACTTCTTTTTACAAATTTTATATTGGCTATGTATGATTTACTTATAAGTGATGAGGACTTGAACTACTTATATTAATGATCCAAAGAGATTTACATAAATATCAGGGAATTCTTTAAACCTTCTGGAGGCATTTATTTAAAAATCTAAATAAATAGAAAAAGGGTACTTTAAAAATTTTCCTGCATGTCTACTGAAAGCAGTCATTAATAAGCTAATACTTTATGGAGTTTGGATAAATATTTTTAATCACTATTATTCTAGGCTAGAGAAATGATTTTTAAAATAATTTAACTAAATAAATTTTATGTTTTCCAGGGATAGGCATTATGTGCTTAGAAAAATAATACCATTGCCTAAATTTGTTTTTGCTAGTAAATAAAAAAATGTAGTTTTAATTAATTATCATTTTTGATACAGATAATAGCTACATACATAATCAGGAAGCAGGCCACCATTTGGTGTTTTCATTCCATTTTTGCATCTGTCTCCTTTTATCCCCTTTCAGACTCCCCATCTCCTCTGATAACCAGTGAACTTATATTTGTTCACCTCCACTTGAGAAACATTTACTAAAGATATATCTTGATAAAAAATTAATGCTTACACCGAGGAGTACTAGGAACACCATGTTATTCCCACTGCATTAGAAAACTGTGCTTTAAACAAACAAAAAAATGTTGGAAAAAAGTAGGTTTTCATTTTTTTTTCTTTCTATGGCAGAAGTTGGTGAATAGACAGAGAAACATGTGTACTAGTTTAGCATATACTGTGATTAGTCACAATACTAGGTATTTTTCATATTCTTTTACATGGCCATGGTGAGTTGAACAGTGCCCCTCACAAATTCATGTCCATCCAAAACCTATTAATGTGACTTTACTTAGAAATAGGGGTTTTTGCATATATAGTCAAATTAAGGTGAGTTCATATTGGAGTAAGGTGGGCCATAAATTCAGTTTGAATGGTGTCCTTATAAAATGAAGGAAATTTAGACAAGGAGAAACAGGTATGCAGAGGAGAATGTCATATAATTATGAAGGCGGAGACTAGAGTTAAACTAGTACACCCCAAGAAACACCAAAAATGTGCCAGCAATCACCAAAAGGTAGAAGAGCATTTTGGTTATGACCGCTCTAAAAAACCAATACAATGACTGTTTCATCAATCTGACCAAAGAGGATTCAGAGATGGAAAACTTAGTTTTGAGAGATTAAATAATATGTTCTAAATTATATAACTTTGTAAGAAGTGAGACTGTAACTTAAACTGAAACTTAGTTTCAGAACAAATTTCATCTAGTACCATGGTCCAAGCTAGTGGACCTTTTTAAAAATATCCACATTTATGATACAGAGAGAGCTAAATTTATTCCTAGAATTTTTCTAAAATTGCAGTTCACCCACCATACACATTCACATATATACATACACTCTCAAACATGTCACTTTACATTTAATAGATATAAATAATGTAGCCTTATTAAAAGGCCAGCATTTATCATCACAGAGCAAATCATTAAGATAACCCAGAATATAAAAAGACTAACAATATATGACATACGCAATAGATTTTTGGATGGAATAAACAATTGCTATAAAAAGAAGGTAAGGTTACTGTCAAAATGAAGTTTTAAGTACATGAGAGCAGAGCTAATGTGTCTGATTCATGTTACTACATAATTGATTTCAGTGTACAGTGGATCAGATGCCATTTCTGACCTTTTTAGGCAACAACTTTCTTGGTAACAGGAAGAATAAAGAAAGATAAAATGTTTAAGCCAAAATTAAAGCAGTGATAAGCACTTTCGGTAAAATCTTGGTACAATCTGATAATGATCTCGGAACAGTGCTTCTTATGTGTTAGGTACTCAGTAAGACTGTTTGATAATTTAATGACTGAAGATCATGTTTCTTATGGAGTATCAACTCTAAATTTAAAGAGAAGACTTTACTGTTTTATTGTTGGAAATTAATCCATGTATAAGACTTCCACAAATATTTGCCTCCTTGTATATTGTCTGTTCTTTTTTTGCTCTAATTAGCTCATGATATTTCTATGTATTATATAAAACTACTGATCTGAATGATCCATAGGGTTAATACCATTTAGGCGTCACTAAAATAAATGGGACACTGTTAATCTCTTGTTTATTTCATAATTGATCAAACAGCAGTTAAGAAGAAATAGTCTGTACTGTATATTGAATTTTTGGATAGATTATAAGTGAAGAATGACAAAAAATAAGTTACAGCTACTACACAGATAAGAGATTGCAGAGTATTTCTTATCAGGACAGGTTCCTCGTCTCCTCCTGTCCTTTCTTCATGTGTTCTGGGCCTGCTCCTACTTGCCTCTCAGCTTTCCTGAGTGTCTCCATGCCTTAGGGTGCAGGACCTGCCCAAAGTCCAACAGTTGATTGTTTTTGTACTCCATTATGAGATTCTGTTATGAGATGTGTCCTTTGTGTCTTTTTTAAGGATGCTCGTGAACATGATTGTTACTATAGAAAACATTATGGGAGAGTGATTAAGAACTTAGTTTCTGGAGTCAAACAGGCTAGATTTAAATTCATGCTCTGAAAATTACTGGTTGTTTGCCTTTACCTTATGTGTCCCCTTTATACTCTATATTTTATTTTCCTTATCTATAATCTAGAATAATATATTCAAGATGACTAAATTTGATGTATTTCATCAAATACTTACTTTAGACATGTAGTAAGTCTGCAAAAATCTTAGCTTTTTAATTCTTTTTCTTTAAAAGTATCTCCATGTTCTCACACACATACTCTCTACTACCTATGCAATAAGACAATTATGCAATAAACTGACAAAACATTGCTGCATGTTTGGGCTGTGAAGTTTAAAATAACATCACAATGTGTCATCACTATGACCACTGGAACTGAACAAATATTAGTTCATTTTATTTTGAGCTTTGCTCATCAAGTGGCTAAAAATCATGGAATTCAGCATCTGATAAATTCAATTATAGTTGTTTCAGAAAATAAAATAAAACATAAACTCTATAAGATGAGAAAATGATCACGATTTACTACAATAATGTGACTGAATGACCATAAATATATCAGAGGTTGCTCAAGGAAAGCATATAAGGGGATTGGCAAGAAATTGATGCAGAGAGTGAAGCTGATGCACATAGGTGTGCAGAGAAAAAGAAAATTAATATTGAATGTTCAGCTATTATTTACATGATGTTTTCACAAATAGTATTTCATATAAATATTACAACAATCTTGTAAATTAGCAAATAAAATTTTTCTATGGTAGCGTTAGGGAATTTGGCTTAGCAAAGTTATGCATACCACATAGATAATAAAGAAAGGATCGTAATTTAAGCATCACTTTCTGTGACACCAAGACATATGCTGGAAATTTAAAAAGGAAAAAGCATTGGTATAAATAAGGGAGTAAAATCACTCAGTGGCTGAGGCTTCCAGAAAGACAAGGTTTTTCCAAGGCAAGAACATAAAATCTCATGAACAGTAAGTACTGAAGATTCCCATCAATAACATTAGGGGATCTTTCAGTAAAAACGTAAGGATATTTAGAAGGGGCAAGTATCAATGTAATTATTTTTTGGGGAGAGATGGGCAGAAAAAGAGAAATATTTAAGGATTTTGAGGAAAGAAGCAAAGAAAAAAGTTAATAAGTATTGTGGGTTTTTGTGTTGGGATGGCAAAATGGAAGTCTCAAAGATAAGTTACAGAAACACTGTCAGTGAAAATAACAGTATATTAAAAGCATGGAATTGTGGAGTGGCATGATATATTCACAGAAGTATAAGAATTTTGCTATTACTGTAATAGAAAAGTGTGAAAAAAAAAACACTATAAGGTTGGGAATAACTTTTAAAGACATGTTAATCCTGAATATAAAAATGTATTTGTTATGTGTTTAGAATGATCATTCGATTTGGGAACATTGATGATTCATCCTTATATCTATTTATAGATTTAGTCGGCTCTTTCCTATTTTTTTGTTTATAAGCAAACAGTAGTTGCTACATAATTCTGAATGACTCTTTGAGTCATGCTTAAAACAAATAAGCTAGAAATTTAGCAATCAGTTTAGGTAGACAGTTTTATTTCTTTAAGAGAAACTTTCCTTTTAATCCAAAGGTAATTAACTATTAACTGTTGTAACAAGAAAAGCATAGTGTTTGATGGTGCAGAATTAAAAATACCTGAAATTTTACTTACCGTGTGAGAGTGATTTGACTAAAGATGAGATTGAAGGTAATGTTGTATTATAGAGCATACATCTGAGATACATGTCAAATCTCTCACCAGTTAAGTCCTCTCCTCCCTGTGTCCTGTTTCTTGTTCAAAGGGAACAGTGAATTAGTGAAAAAAATATTTCCAGTCTCTTTTTGTGGCAGCAGCAGGTGAGACAGAGGTCTGATTTTCATCAAGCCCAAGACCTTTCTACAGCAATGAGAGTGGAATAATAAATTGGGATTAGTCCACTAGCATTAGGAGCAGTAGGGAAGTCACCTTTTCGATCTAAAAGTACTCACAAAAAAAAATCAAGCTGATCAGAATATGGAGTCTCCATATAGCAATAATCCAGTGAGACTAAGTATTTAATATAAACAGTTTCTGGGAAAAAAAAAAAAACGTAATCTAATTTTATTGCTTACAATGGCGAAGCCTTACAAACTCATTGTTAACGGTGGAGAGCTTGCTTCTTTACCCAGACATTTACAGTTGTGTTTTAAAACACATTCATAATGACAAGTATTGCAAATCTTTTAACTTTTTTTTTGTTTTGTACAGTTCTGTTAGATGTTGTTAAATTAAAAAAAATTAATGTGTTCTTCATAAGGACAAATATATTTAAAAAACCATCGAAGTGAAAACACATTATGCTATGCTATTAATTCTGTTTTATTATTACATAGAATAATAGCTTTAGAAAAAGATTGAAGACAGTGTATTACCACGTGTGGTTCAAACTGAATTTTGTAATTCATACTACATTTTGTTTTAAATTTAAAATCAATAAAAACTACAAACTTTTTTTTTTAAAAAAAAAGGATAAATGAGGGAGGCCCTTGAATAGACTTAATTCTAGAATAATCTTGGTTAAAAATTACAAAGTGATTATGTCACATTAGTACTAATTATACCCTTAAAAATGTGATCATTTAAATAGTTAATAGCGATTGGAAGAATTTTATTTTTAAGCAACATGACTAGATTGATATTTATAATGAAGATTTGACAGTAGAAATATGTCTGAAGCTACCAGTCTGGGATTTTACTTGCTTTTATCATTAAGGACATAAATGGCACAAAGTAGGTGTGAGTACATCTATCAGTTTTTTAACTTTCCATATCTATTCACCTTTTTCTCTGAAAATCATAGTCCAGATTACCTGTGAGTATTTATGTTATTCTCTCTTATGTTTCTAAAAAATTAGCTTGATCCCTAAGCCTGAAGACACGCAGGAGCAAATATGGGTACACAGATTTGGGGAAATCAGAGTATAACCACAACAGTTTGTTATATAATCAGAGCCAAGCAGTGGATAGAGATGCTGCTGTGACTTCTAGGAGACATAATTACACTATTTTCCTCTAGAATTAAAATGGAACCTGAGAGTATATAAAATATGTAGCTACCAAAGCTATCTTTTACTATGCTAAGAGAGTTTGCACAAAAATGGAGTTCTACCTAAAAGAAAGGGGGTTCGTATGTGAAGAAAAAGAATTCTGGTTACATTGTTAGATGTCTTGCATCTGATTGTGCATACAGTCTGCCCTACTGGATTTCAGTTACATTATATTTCTTTCTTAAGTGAGTCTGAGTTGGATTTTCTGTTATTAGCATCTTAACTAATAAAAAGTAAAGCAATTCGTTTGTATTCAGTGAGTGTTGAATTAATAAAAAAAAATTTGCTTTAGAGGCTGTGGAGTTGTATTCTTAAATTATTAAATTGTAGGACAGAAATATTTAACTTAGTGTCCATGGGTCTGCATATACCTCTAATAGTTTACTACATGCTCTCCTCCTTCAATTACCTGCAAAATTTTGAGAGGCATGATTATTTGCATTTCTCTGGGGTGAGGGACCAACATTATTATCAGGTTCAATGAATTATCTAACTTGTAACTTTGAAAGGAAAATGAAATGCAGAAAGCTATAAATAAGAAATTAACAGCATTTGCATGATATGTATTTATATCTAAATGACTGTTAAAAACAATTTTCAAAAAAATTTTAAATTTGATTGCTAGAAAATATATTAAATACCAACTTACATATTTAGCCTAAATTCAAAGTAAGACTTTTTAAAATATGTTGATTTTTATTTTGAGGTACAAAATATTCAGACTAAATTGACTTCAGATCATTACAAAATCAATTATCCCTTAGATTAGATACCACTGACACTTATAGTTGTGGTGACATATTGACCACCAGCTTTGGACAGATACAGATATACTTTTTGAAATAGCAACAAATTGAAGATCAAACTGAAAAGTCTGATACAGTAATAAATTTCAGGAAAAAATTTAAGCTTGATCTAAAAATATTTTGTAAAGTTTTAAAATGTTTTTCATTATCAATGTGACTCTGTCTTATTTTCTACCTAAATAATTTTGCCACGGTAATGTTCATGTAATTGATATGCCACCTATTCATCTTAATATGTTAGTTTTCATAGGACTCCTTTGAAATTGGACTTTTGTCGCTAACTTGATCTTGTTTAATACAAACTGCCATTGGAATGTTTACACTGGGATTGTTCTTCATTGCTATGTCACGATATCTGTTTTCAGTCCCAAGACAAAGACTTTTTGTATTAGTCTGTTTTCCACACTGCTGATAAAGACATACCAGAGATTTGGTAATTTATACAGGAAAAAGAGTTTAATGGACTTATAGTTCCATGTGGCTGGGGAGACCTCACCATCATGGTGGAAGTCAAGGAGGAGCAAGTCACATCTTACATGGATGGCCGCAGGCAAAGAGAGAACTTGTTCAGGGAAACTCCTGTTTTTAAAACCATCAGATCTCATGAGATTTATTCACTATCACAAGAACAGCACAGGAAAGACCCACCCCTGTGATTCAATTACCTGCCACCAGGGCCCTCCCACAACATATGGGAAATCAAGATGAGATTTGGGTGGAGACACAGACAAATCATATTAGTTTTTAACTGAACAATTTATATATATGTATCTGGAGAAATGCAGTTTAAAAGAGGGAAACCCAAAAAAATTCTTGGTAATCATTTGTCCTTTAGTTGAAAACAGATTGTATTACAAAATCTACTCAGATTTAAATAACAATTCATTAAGCATTGTTTTTTGTTTAAATATATTTTTAGAATATACTTTTTCAGAGAACATAGTTACACCTATAACATGGTATTTTTAATGCAATATGGTTGATTCTATTGTGTGACTAGTGTTGACTGAAGATCTCCTTTCCCATTCCCCCATTTGTAACAGCTCAAAATTGCTTAAGGTTGACGGGAGCTAATAAATGAAAATGTCCAGGAAGCCTTTAGAGTATGTTAGTTAAATGCTTGGCTAGTACAATGGACAATTTCCAGGGGGTCTTGATAGGTTTGGGGGGTTATGCAAACCAAGTAGAGAAATGTATGCTTATAAAAGAGAAGAAAATAGAAGATTTTAAGTGAATGTATAGTGATTAGTTCACTTTCATAAACTTTATGAAAATTTACCTATATGACAGTATTACATAGGTAAATTTAACTGTTGAAAAGTGTGGGATTGACTGTGGCTCTGGGAATCTGAAATTTCCTTTCACAAGATCCCAGGCAAGTTGAAATAATAAGTTTCTCTCATCTCATTATGATTCTAAGGAATTTCCTGCAATTATATCCATGCTAGGGGATCCTGCCATATTAACTACAGCTTAATGGACCAGAAAATATCACATAGCCCAAGTGAGGACAATCACAAGTGTGTGTAACAGGAGGAATACTATTAATTTACTGATCCATTTAGATTCTTTCTCAAGAGCTTGAACTAGATAAACACGAAACTGACCAGCTGATTCCAAGTGGAAAATGAGGCAAGAAAAAAAGAGAAAGATTGTGGACATATCTGACTTGTGCTAAAATCAGATTACCAGAACAGGGACCAGAGAATTTAGATTGCTACATGGTCAGAAATGACTCAGGAGTTAGAGGTGAGAGTCAATTTTTCTAAATCATATTCCAGTTTCCATAAGCATTGTTTGTCATGGGTTTCCATGATGTCTAACCTTCCATTTATGGAATAGGCAATCTATCACCAATTTCATGGGTACTCTGATCATCTCCATACCTTGAAATTTAATAAATCCAAATACCATGCATGGCTACCTTCCACTACCCATTGTGGTTGTGGAATGATGGCAATGAAGTTTTTCAGAAAGCTGTAAAGTCCTCGAGGGAAAATACTGTGCTATCTTCTTGATCTTCTTGTTCAGTACTTGATACAGAGTTAGTGCTCCATGCATATTTCTAAAATAAATGTAAGAAACAACTGTGTTCTGGATACGGAAGTTGAAATCGAATTTATGAAGCCAATGAAATGAAAACTTAGTATTCATAATAATAAATCAAATATCATGTCAGGGCAACTTTGAATAAGAGACATGCATTGAACACGTTCTTCCAACCAACATATGTAGATCTCTGGTTGTGTTACATAATGAAAGAAAATTCAGTATTAAATTGAAAACATTGTTTAGAACTTCCTTAAGACCTACATATTGAGTATCTTGGAATTGAAGAACAGAATTGTAAAGTTCATGTTTCCTCTCCTTCTATTGATATGTTTTCCTCAATTGCTTTTTTTTTTTTTTTTTTTTGGTCTATGAGTGAATAAAAAAGACATGTTTAAAGGATCTTTGGCTGAGTGTGGTGGCTTAGGCCTGTAATCCCAGCACTTTGGGAGGCTGAGGTGGGTGGATCACCTGAGGTCAGGCGTCGAGACCAGTCTGATGAACATGGCAAAACCCCATCTCTACTAAAAATACAAAAATTAGCTAGGCATGATGGTGGGCACCTGTAATCCCAGCTACTTGGGAGGCTGAGGCAAGAGAAACTCTTGAACCTGGGAGGCAGAGGTTTTAGTGAGCCGAGATCATGCCACTGCCCTCTAGCCTGAGTGACAAGAGTGAAATTCTGTCTCAAAATAATAAATAAATAAATTAAATCAAATAAAGGATCCTTGTCCTTCCTTATGGTCTGGTGTTCGCTTGTGGTTGAAGAATGTGGTATTTTCTTTCTAGCCCTCAGAATTCTGAGAATTAAATTTCTGTTCTTCAAGCCACCCGATCTATTGTATTCTGGTTATAGCAGTCTGAACTTACTCAATCCATTCATCCCATGAGTAAAATTTATTTTAATAAATAAAACATTTTACTCATTTTGCTTTTGAAATTGTGAAATATGAAGACTATTAGGAAAGTTTGGAAAAATAACCTTATTTAAGATAAATGAATCAATATTTGTTCAGATATTTTTAAAGTAACACAAGTACAAAGAATATATTTATTCATCAAATTGGGTATTTTAAACTGTAACTTTATTTCTTGTTATAAGTCTAGCTGTGTACCATATATTCGAAAGCTATTTATTTTTCATGACTATTTTTGGTAATATTAGACAACTTTCTTCCTACCACTGCTAGCAGTGATATTTTAAACTACCAATAATGTTGATAGGGTTTGTTCCTGTGAGTAGGCTGAGAATTTGTGCTCAGCCAAAGGATGGTATTCCTAGAATCTTAACTATTATTATTTTTCTTTGTCTTTGTCTTTGAGATTTCAGGCATAAAATTCTGTATTAGAATTAATTCTTCCCTATGTATTTGGTTTATAATTGTTATATGTATGCAAATTCCTTGCTGTGAGCATTCATTATTTTATTTTCTTTAATTTGTGAACCTAAATTAAATGACCTTCTTTATTGAATGCATAGATCATAGACTCCGATAGTGCAAATAACTTCCAACATTTATAACAAGGGAATGGTATGGCTTCAAGCCACTACTACAAATGTACATTTATTTGTCTCTTTAATCTTCTAAAATAATTGCTATCGTACATAGGTATACGATTAAACATGGTGAAGGTATCACTTATTGTTTATTTTTTAAATATGTTTGCAATGTATTAAAAAGTATGACTAGTCTTTAATCCAAGTCGTGCCATATAGTGCACAGCCTCTAGGTATGATGATCCGGGTTTCAAGGTCAACTGCTATGGATCTCATAGTCTTATTCTGAACAACAGATAATAGTGTTGAAAAGGAGAGCGATTCTAGAT
This sequence comes from Cacajao melanocephalus, assembly GCA_963573385.1. NCBI lineage: Eukaryota > Metazoa > Chordata > Mammalia > Primates > Pitheciidae > Cacajao > Cacajao melanocephalus. Next base: position 6,895 of record CAUYLG010016814.1, on the reverse strand, counting down.
AGCATTGACATACAGTAAGAACTGTACAAATACATTTACCTGGATTTAAGTGAGATATGCCATTGAATTCTGGTTCCGGGTGAGAGTTTGAGAATATTTTCCTGTCCTCTACTCATCCTGTACCACCTGTTAGGATCCTGTTGATATAATGGCTAATTATAATTAAATAGGCTAAAGATTCCCAGGGTGGGGGGGAAGGCGAGGGAAAGGATGTATAATCAGACTAAATGTTTGGAAGATTTCCTTTGGGAGATAAAGTAAACAAAACTAAATGGGCTGAGATCTCCATAGCAAACAAACATCAACTCTAAAATGAATTGGCCCTTTTCCAGGCAGCTCTTGAAAAGGTGAGTTTACAGCCAATAAGTACAAAGTGTAAGAATAAGTCATCAGAATAGCATCATTGCCACTAATTTAACACTGCATTGAAAACAGGTGGACCAGTTAATACCCTACCTTCTTATCATATTTAATTCCATTACTAATAACAGCTTCCCTTCCTTATTATAATAGCACTCAAACGTCTCTCTAAAATAAGTACATAGTCTACTTGGCCATTTGCCCTTTCAGTGGGATCTGAAAGGCAATTTAAGCACATTTAGAGGTAATCCTGTATCCTCTCATGGAAAGGGAGTGGAGAAAAGGGAAGAAAAGGCAACTTTATTCAAGATGCAAAGATACTAAGCAACTCGAATCCCAAATTAACAAGCTTTTTACCCTGGATATTACATAGGCATTCAAACTATCCAACAGTTTTCTGTCTACATGCTCCAAAGTAAACATGAACATCAATCCTCCATTCAACAGTTGTTGGAGATCTGCTGAACTATGGAAAAAGAGAAAAGTTGGCTCTATCATTAAAAGCTAATATGTAAATGGATGTTCAGGATCACTAATATGAAACAGGACAAGATGAACTAACAGAAATCTCAACAAAGGAAATGTGAACAATTCAATAAAGAAGAGAAAACTAATAAAACTTTAATGTTCTTATTACTTGAGATGTTATTTTAATCTAAAGTAAGAAAGTACTACAAACCAAAAAATCAATAAAGGAATTCCGAGTTAACACTAAAGATCTCTCTTTCTCTCCCTCTGTCTCTCTCTCTCTGTCTCTCTGTCTCTCTCTCTCCCTCTCTCTCTCTCTCACACACACACACACACACACACACGACTAGCCCCTTCTTATCTACAGGGGTATGTTTAAAGACATCCACTGAAAGTGGATGCCTGAAGATGAAGACAGTACTAAACTCTATATATACTAATTTTTTTAATACATGCATACCTATGCTAAAGTTTAATTAATAAATTAGGCATAGTAAGGAATTAATGAGAATTAATAGTAAAATAAGACAATTATAACAAAATGCCAGCATCACTGCTCTTATGCTTTGAGTTCATTATTAAGTAAATTAAGGATTACTTGAATGCAAGCATTGCAATACGTTGACAATGGAGCTCATAACCAAGACGGCAACTAAGTGACTTATGAGCAGGTAGCTAGTGTACAACTGACCCCTGAGCAACTCAAAAGCCAGGAGTATCAATCTGCTGCACAGTCATAAATTTACATATAAGTTTTGACTTTCCAAAAACATACTTATTAGCCTACTATTGATTATAAGCGTTACAGATAATGTGAACTATTAACACATATGTTTAATGTTATATGTATTATATACTGTCTTCTTTCAATAATATAAGCTAGAGAATCAAAAATGTTATTAGGAAAATCATAAGGAACAGAAAATATATTGACTATTCATTAAGTGGAAGTGGATCACGATAAAGTTCTTCATCCCATCCTGAGGGGGATGACCAGGTTGATGCAAGGTTTCCTTATGCTACTCACCAAGACATGCAATTTAAAATGTACGGATTGGTAAATTCTGGAATTTTCAATTTAATATTTTTGGACCATGGTTGACTTCAGGTAATCAAAACTATGGAAAACAAAACCACAGATAAGAAGGGACTTCATATACAGCATCGATTCAGGAGCTCAATCTCTGAATAATAGTAATTTCAGAGTAGAAGCATAAACCACGAAGAGAAAAATAATAAATATTTTTTAAGTATAGGGTTGAAATTCTTGACATATTGTGATTTGAAGAAATCCTAAAACCTTCCAGAGAAACAGTTAACATCAACAGCACCAGAATCATACTTGAAGCAACTTGTCATGAGCAACACTGAATGCTCGAGGCCAAAAGCAGTGCCTTCAAAGTTTTATGTGGAAAGTTCTTATGAACATATTATTATTATCTTATCAATCAAGAGTGAAGGTAAATAAATACACTTTTAGACATTCACATCATTAGAATATTTACCAATGCCCCTACTCTACCTTGTGAAAATTGTACAAGGCTTTTTGATAAAGCATAGAAAAAAAAATCAAAGAAGTAGAAACATGGGGTCATAGGAGCAACAGAAGCCTGGATTGACCCCAAAGGAACAGAAAAAGCTAAGAGTTAACTAAAGCTGAGCAAGTTAACTTTGATATGAGCCATACAAATATATATGTATACATAATGTGAATATATATATATGAGTATATATACAATATTCATCACATTAAAGAATCTACTTAGTATATTTATCTAAATATGTATTTATATTTTATAAATACATATTTAGATAAATACATATGTATATTTATATATTAGAAAATTACATATATATTTAGATATAGACAAATATATATGAGCTATACATATTTATATAACTAAGTATATATTTAGATAGATTCTTTAAGATGATAAATATATATTCATATTATATATATATATATAAAGATTCTTCAAGGTGATGAAGAAAGGGCTTGAGTTTATTATTGCAAATTATAAAAGTAATTCCCCCAAAAAATTTAAAAATTAATTGTTAATAGTTGTTATTTCTGTAGCATCATACAGAGATAAAGGAGATACATTTAATTTTTCTTTAATATTCTACAGGATTTTTAAAATCTATGAATATCATGAATGATAATATCAGTAATAAAGATTGAAAAGAAATAATTTATGTTTTCCGTTTATTACATTTACTCAATACATATTTACTGAGTGCCTATATGCTGCTAGGGAGTGAACGTATATATTTCTTTGCACTCAAAATGTTAGCATGGTGGTTGTGAATGCAAACTGTAAACTTAAAATGCTTGCATTTTTATTTATATTCTTATAGCCACTCCTTGTGTAATGTTTGATGTATTTATTTCTATTCTAATAACTATTCATTGTTTGGCATTAGAGTTGAATAATCTCCTTGTTTCTCAGTTTCTTATTCTGGAAAAGAGCAACAGTGGCACCTACTTTCTTAGGGTTGTTGTGACTATAGGGTTGTTGTGACTATCACATTTGTTCATATATAAAAAGCATTTAGAAGCATACTTGTCACATGACTGCTGTCACAAAAATGCAAACTATTATTTCTATCACGACTTTCTTTCTAATGGGAACAATGTACAATTCTAAAACTCTCTACATCAAAGTGAGATGAGCCTATTACTTTGATATATGGTTTATCATAAGAACACATATCAGTGTAATGAAATGTATGCCCTTACTTTTAAGTACTATTTCTAAGGGAGAAAAAATAGCTGCTCTTTTAAAAACTAAACACTGAGGTGATGAAGAATGCTGTAGAAATACACTCAGAAACATAGACTCCAGCCACCAAACATATTCTGTGCAGTCATTTACATGAGCCATCCTGATTCTGGCATCTGCATCCCAGATTATGATTTAGAGCCTTAGGAGCTTTTAAAAAAGCTCTAAACCTTCACTTTTTTTTCCACTAAAGTCAACTTATTTCAGGGTGCTGTCTTGTGCCCTACAGTTTATACAGTTGACCCTCCATATCCATGGGTTCTGTATCTATGGAGTCAACCAACTGTGGATGGAAATATTTGGGAAAAAAATGTCTGTACTGAAAATGTACAGATATTTTTCTTGTCATCATTTTCTAAGAAATATGGTATAACAACTATTTACATGGAATTACGCTGAATTTATAATTCAATTTACAAATTACATAGTTTACAACAGAAATTTACAATTGTAAATTTTATTTCCATTAAATTCTATGTTAAGGGGTAAGTAATCTAGGTATTACAAGTAATCTAGAGATGATTCAAAGTATATAGGAGGATGTACATAGGTTACATTTATTTTTTATGTAAGAAACTTGAGTGTCCTTGATTTTTTTATATCTACCACGAGTTCTGGAACCAATCTCCCACAGATACAAAAGGATGGCTTCATATCTTTATTTATTTTTTACTGAGTAAATTAAATGTTTTCTTTTTAATTACATAATTATATTTTATGATTGACTTTTGTTCTATACCCTCTCCTAAACATTTAGAATTATAGTGAGGCTTTTATCATTTGTATTTGAGAACTCAATAGATAGGGTCTTTTCTGTGATGATGTTTGTATTAACTTGGGGCCAAAGAACTGAAGTCTTTTTTCAAGTCAGCACTTTCCAGTTGGCTTGAACCAGATGACTTCGTTTTTGTTTTTGAGACAGGATCAGTTGCTCAGCCTCTAGAGTAGGTGAGACTACAGGCATGCACCACCACAGCCAACTAATTTTTTTTTTTTTTTTTAGTCAAAGTTTCACCATGTTGCCCAAGCTGGTCTCCAACTCCTGAACTCAAGTGACTCAACTGCCTTGTCTTCCCAAATTGTTGGGATTACAGGTATGAGCCACCACACCAGACCAGGGTTGAATTTTAAAACAGCGAATTCCAAACGTATAGCAAAGCAAATGTTGAGTTGAATTCTGAGACTCCATGTAGGACAAAATATGCCTATGTTATCCAGGTATTTCCTTACTTTGTTCTTTAATAACCCGATTTCAATTTCCTCCTAACCTGATCTTCACACTGATGCTAGATTAATATTGATTACATATTACTTTCATTGCATCACTCTCATGCAGAAGGACAAATAGTTTTATCTCAAGAGAAAGCTCAGTATACTCTGCTCCTTAATTTGTTTATAACTAATGTATGCAACTTTATCCCATTATTGATTAGCAACACTCTACACTATGTAATGCAGAAGTCCAGTTGCCTTCCTGTCTCCAGCATTATGTTCATCTTTTATTTCTGAACCTTTGCTTTTCCTCATACTCTTTGCTGAAATGTTCTCCTTTATGCCTGTCATGTAACCAACTAATGTATATCACTTCAATGCTTAGATCCTCAATATTCCAGGAAAACTTATTTAACTCTTCTTAACTCTATTATATAACATCCTCTACTTGATTCATGTCTCACAACATCTTATTTCCCAACAGAAGTTTACAATCATTGAAACTAAATACTTTGCACTCATGTGTTTCTTGATAACCCTTATTAAGCATGGTAAATATATAGCATATACTTGTTAACTATCAATTAATCTTTGAGAATGTAGTAAGTTATATAAGTAAGTTATTAGGCTGCCACACTGCAGAGAAAATAGTCTCACTGTTTACTCTTTGGAAAATAAGAAGCCAGTGTACTATATAGTTTTAGTATGGCAAGAGCAGGAGAGAAAGTTGTGCATATAGGAAATATACTTTAATATAAGTCGTAGTAATAAGTATTATCTCAGTTGCCTTTGGAAATGTACAGTGAAATCTGACTGGAGGTGAGATCTTCTTGGAAGGCAAAGAGGGTTACTTTTGACACTATCCATGGGAACCAGGAGAAAAGAATGAACTCAGAGTGGCTAAAGTTCACAAAAATAGAAATAGATAACAGAAGATAAATTAGTTAATACATAATGAGTCATATCACTGTCACATGGATGAATATCATTAAGGTTTGTATGGTTAGTGAATTTCCTTTTTCTATCTCTTGAGAACTCCAGTCATAAGCAGAAGTTACATATTAAGAGACATGTTTAAAGCCTATACAAGTAGCATAGCATAATTTATTCATATAGTTGCACCTTTAAGGGAAGCAAAAGTTATGTAAGTGAGCGTGGAATTAGAACCAGCGTAGCTAGATGAATCAATCATTTAATAGAATGAAATATTTACAGTTGTTGATTCTAACTGCTAGATTTAACTCCATATTAGGGACTGCCTTTATATTAAAATTTTCAAATAGGCAGTTGAATGGATAAGATTCTCTATCCCATGACAGTGTTTAGATATAAACTGATTTCATTTGCCTTTTTACTAGCTTGATCTTTTTTCATGTTTCTATGACTAAGCAACACCTTTTTTGACAAACAGCATGTATTTAATGTTTTACTGTAATGACCAACATCTCACCATAATATTGGCCAGTAAGAATAATAATGAGCAACTTTTTCTTCTCACTTTAATGAGAATGCCTCCAAAATTGGCTATTCATATAATACTTGCTTTAAAAATACATACCTGCAATATTACTTTTTTTATATATTCAAACTGTCTTTGAACTGAAAGTGTAATTCTCTTGTAATATTGCTTAGTACATTTGTTAAATGTAGATTTCATCGTTTAAACTGAATGGCTCTCCACTAATTTTTATTTGAACAAAGTACAGAATCACTGTAGAAAAAGATAAAAGATAGGAGTACTAATATAAGAAAAAAATAAATGCCATCAAATACATGGGTACTGTAATAAAATCAGGTGTATTAAATGAGAATATAGGTCTAAGGATTGATACTCCTCATCTTTTTTTCCTTTTGGCTTTACAGATGTTGGCAGCTAGATTTACACTCTTCAGGCTGGAAAGGAAAGTGGAAGTGGAAGAGACCTCTCTCAATTTTTTTTTTTTTTTTTTTTTTTTTTTTTTTTTTTTTTTTTTTTTTTTTTTTTTTATTGTAACTGGGAAACCCCGCCGCCGGGGCAGAAAAACAAAAAAACAACACTCAAAAAACAACAAAATTGTGTGAAAAAAAAAATA
>CAUYLG010016813.1:0-63747 GCA_963573385.1 Cacajao melanocephalus | reverse complement strand
GGGCATTTTGCCGCCATTGAGTGACATTGAGTTTAAATATAAATTCAAGCATTTGTGAATACATGGCTGGAATAAGAAGACACTAGGTGATATTACAGGACTGCAGAACATCATCACTACACAATCCCTTTGGACAAATGGATTTAGTGATGGTAGAAATGATTTGCCAGGTCCAATGCTGTTCACCAATGCTTGCTTGTGAATCTTTTTTTTTTTTTTTATTGTATTTTAGGTTTTGGGATTCATGTGAAGAACATGCAAGATTGTTGCATAGGTACACACGTGGCAGTGTGATTTGCTGCTTTCCTCCCCTACACCTATATCTGGCATTTCTTCCCATGCTATCTCTTCCCAACTCCCCACCTCCCACTATCCCTCCCCTATTTCCCCTTCAACATCCCCCAGTGTGTCGTGCTCCCCTCCCTATGTCCATGTGTTCTTATTGTTCATCACCCGCCTATGAGAGAACATGTGGTGTTTGATTTTGTGTTCTTGTGTCAGTTTGCTGAGAATGATGGTTTCCAGGTTCATCCATGTCCCTACCATGTCTCATTCTATTTTTAATGTTTGACTATTCACAACTTTCCAGCTTCATCTTTCTCTTTCCTCCTCTTGTCTCACATCTAGGAAAGCTGATGAGAAAGCATACACTCTCACCCTTTGGCACCAGTGGGAAATTCAAAGCATATAATCACTAGTACAGCCCCAGTTCCCTAAATAAAATAATAGCCACGGCCATTCACCCTTCCTTGGTTTCTCAGTTCGTTTTTTTGGACCTGCTTGGGAGCCATTTTTGCTCTCTCCAGAAAGCCTCATTATACATGCCATAAATTTTTCCAAACCTTTTTGGGGCATACATGGCACGGTTAGTCTCAACGTTCAAACCACATTTGGGTGGAGGGTCCATCCCATCTCTTTGGTGTGACCACGACACAGCTATGTGCTTCTTCATTCAATCTTTTCCATATGTTGTTTTACTTTAAATATTTAAGGAAAATCCAGCCTCACACAGATATATAGACGGAAAAAGAATTATTCTAATAACCTTTAGAGAGAATTGTGGATATTCCCCTTTAATACTTTACCAAAACTTGGTAATTGTTAGTTGCAATAGATAAGGTAGATTCAATGTTAACTTTTAGACCATGTTAATAAATTTGACATTTAGAAAACGTTTTCTGCTAGGTGTAGTGTCTTATGCCTGTAAACCTAGCACTTTGGGAGGTTGCCTAACTAGGCAACATGAAGAAACGTTGTCTCTCAAAATAAAATTAAAAAAAAAAAATTAACTAGGCGTGGTAGCACTTGCCTGTGGTCCCAGCTACTTGGGAGGCTGAGGTGAAAGTATTACTTGAGCCCAGAAAGTTGAGGTTGAAGTGAGCAGTGATCATGCACTCCAGCCTGGGCTACAGAGTGAGACCAAATAAAAATATTTATGATAAATATTGCCATTTTTTTCACTGATGCCTCGCTTTCATTTTTGAGGAAAACAATCTACCAAATACCTGTCTAAATAATCATGACTTTTCTCTCATTCTTTCAAACAAAACAATGTGTTTGTTTAGGTTTAAAAATGACTAACATCTTTTAGCTCAAACAATCATACTACCGCTTTTTCTGGAGACAACCGTCATCCTTTACTATACAAAAAAAAGTGCTTTATATACACTTCCCATTTTATCACAACAATTATAAAAAATTTGTATATTCAAAGATTTAGATTTAATAGCCTTGATAATCTTTACTGCTTCATCAATAATGTTTTTAAGTGTAACTGGCTTGTATCTACCTGCATATGTGTGACAGTAAATAATATAATGACTATTAGCAGTTTGATGCCACTGCCCCGATTTTTTCTAAAGGTGCCAGCATTTTTAATCCCCATTGCTTTTCTGCCACATGCCAATATCTACACAAGAAAAAAGGCAGATCATATCTTGACATTTATATGGAAATAATTTTAATGTCACAGACTTTAGGGAAGAGTATTAGTAATCACAAGTGTACTTGCACCACTATTTGAGAACCATACTTAGGGGCTTAGAAAAAGGGAAATATGTGTGAGTTGGTGTAATTAAATAAGGACTTTACAGAGCAAGTGTAACTTCAGTTGGAATCATAAAGATTGACATTTGGACAGGCAGCCATGGGAAGGAAAGGCATTCCAAGCAGTGCTCTCTGCATGAATGTAACTGTTGTGATATATGGGAGAAACAATCAGGGGTCTGGTGAAAGATTACCGAGTAGACAAAAGATGGAAATAAACTACCTGGTTAGCATGAGATATGATTATAAAATCAGGCACTCTGATAATGAGTGGTAAGAAGATAAACAGATGAGAACCTTTGAATATGAAGTGAAAAATCAGCAATACAAGAAAACAAAATAGTAAAATGTGGGCCCTTCATCGTTTATCAAAATTACTAATTAGCAATTTTCAAGTATCTTATTATAAATTAGGTGGGAACACAAACATGATTTTGCTAAATGGTAAGCATAGTTTCAGAAAAGTGGCAAACTAGTAAACACCTTCAAAGCAAGCATCACTTTAGCAGTTTTAATTAGTAGATTTGTTCTTATTTAATTTAGTTCATTCATTCCTCAATCTTCAGAGAGTCATGTTGGTAAAGAAAATTTTCTGAGACAATTGCTGACATTTTTTCTTCTTCACGTGGGAGGGCTAATTTTGTGTTGATAGTTTACATACTCTGTATAGTCCAATTAAAAGATCAGTGCTTTCTCTCAGCATGGCTCTCAGATGGAATGTTATGAAGACAACCATACACGTCAGCATTGCCCAGAATGAATACTGATTTGGGACAAAACAGAATGCTAGAAGGCACTAGAAAGCACTAGAATATACTAATCATGTTTGGAAGCAAACAAGAGCTTTGGTAATTTATCCGGCCTAAGTGAAGAATGCTGTGTGCATTTTTTCTCAATAGACTTTGTTTCACTTATAGTTTTAAAAGCAAGCAACATTTGCAAACAAACTGCATGTGAGGTATAGTTGCTTTATTTTACTAAGTCACAGTCTAACAAATTAGACTAACCCCACCCCCACCCCCAACTGAATTAACAGGTTGATGGAATTTAATAAATTGGTTGTTTTTGTTCATTGGTCATTATTATTACTCCTCTCTTTTTCCTTTTCATTGTACAATAAACCCACCTAAACATCTTACGACAGAAAAATAACCTCAAATAACTTAAGGCCTTATTTAATATTTTGAGTTTTCCTTATTGATTTGGTTTAAATTCCCAATAGGTTTGAGTGTTTGGAGAAATCTCTACTTTTATTTAGAAGGAGAAAAAGGGGCCAAGAGTGGTGATTGATTCATGCTTGTAATCCCAGCACTGTGGGAGGCCAAGGTGGGGGATCACTTGAGGATGGGTGGATCATTTGAGCCCAGGAGTTAGAGATAAGCTTGAGCGACATAGTATGACTTTGTCTCTTAAAAAAGAATTCAGAAATAGCCAGATGTGGTGGTGTACGAGACTGCATCTAGCTGTGATTGTACCACTGCACTCCAGCCTGGGCAACAGAGAGACTCTGTCTCAAAAAAAGAAAAAAAAAAAAGATGAAAGAGGAAGAAGAAAAAGTTCTTTGTAAGTATCTCTGTGACCACTCAACACTGAGGAAAATAAATGTCACTCCCAACATTAAAAAACAAATAAAACAACAACACAAAACGTTGCATTTATTCAGAAGCATTCAGTCAACTCTTATAAAGTGGAAATCAATTTATTTTAAAATTTAAAAATGACTTTTTTTACATCACAAAAGCAGTACCTATTCATTACGGAAATCTCAAATAATAAGGTACTCAGTATTTTGAATCTGCTATTGGAAGAAAGTCATGCTTTTCTGCAATATTGCAGATTTGCAAATGCCTCTCCATTGCACTGAAGACAATGTTTACATATTCACGTCTATGCCTACTAAAATTTCAGTTCACTATGAATCAACTAAGCAAAACGTTTTACTAATGTGAAGTTACCAGATTTGCAAAATAAACATATGGGATGCCCAGCTAAATTAGTTAATTTTACGTTTATGTATGCCTCAAATATCATCCTGTATTTTAACTTGAAACTTCATAGGCTGAACTTTAATATTATTATTTGCCTTAAAGAGAATACAAGGTAAAAATTTAAAAAACACAAAAAACAAAAAAAGAGCAAAACAAATTCTTATTATGGAATAAGTAAAACACAAAACGAACAACCAAGTAAATATGTTCCAGACCTTAACACACATCTGGCCTACTCTCCGATACTTACAGTCCTCCAATCCTAAATCGTGAGAGGCAGATCCTTATTTAAGTGGAGACATTCAGAGCCCAGCTGATCTTATTATTAGACTGATCTGTATGCCACTAATTTTCAACTTTCAATTTTTTGTCTTTAAAATTATGATAATACCTACCTGAGTTGATTGATACAGAAATTAAATGAGATAATATGTGGAAAGTGTTTTACATGTATTTATCTGTCAATTTCTTCAATTATGTAAAAGAAGATTCAATTATATTTACTAAATTCTATTGGGGCAAAATCTTGAAACTAGTACATTTTAGACTGTTTTAATTTTTTGTTATGAAAATTTCAAATATGCACAAAGGTAGAGAAAATAATAACAATACAATGCCATGTATTTAGTATCCAGACTCAAAAATTACAACATTTTGCCATTCTCATTCTCCTTTTTTTTCCTGGAGAATTTTAAGTATATTCTTGAAAAAAATATATAGTTTTACCCATTCATATTTCAATATGTATTATAAATATATTTCACAATAAGAATTCATCTTCTTTTCAAAAAATTAGCTGGAATTTCCTCTCTGTTTGCACCTTCCAGTTAATTGGTGTACATTCTAAGTTAAATGTCAAAAGGAAGTCAGTAAGGAGATGCTTAGATTTTAGCACTACAGACTGGAAATGCAAATACTGTTAGAAGTTATAGCTTGCATAATAAAAGCACAAAGAAACAGACTTTCACCATGAAATATTAAGAGCAGTTTCATAAAAACAGAAAACAAAATTCCCTGGAAATGAGAAACTTTTACTTGCCACTGCAGTTGCATTTGTGGATCCGTGGGATGAAATTATGTACTTGGACCAAACAGAAAGCTGCTAGTGGATACATTTTACATTTGAGTCTTCAGTTTTTGGCAGGGCACCGTGGCTAATGCTTGTAATCCCAGCACTTTGGGAGGCTGAGGCCGGCGGATCACCTGAGGTCAGGAGATCGAGACCAGCCTGGCTAACATGGTGAAATCCCGTTTCTACTAAAAATACAAAAATTATCCAGGCATAGCGGCGCGCGCCTGTAATCCCAGCTACTCGGGAGGGTGAGACAGGAGAATCGCTTGAACCCGGGAGGCCGAGGTTGCAGTGAGCCGAGATTACAGCATTGCACTCCAGCTTGGGCAACAAGAGTGAAACTCCATCTCAAAAAAGAAGAGAAAAGAAAGGAAGGACAGATTTCAGTTTTTAAGGTTACCTGAAACCTATACATAGCAATAAATGCGCTAAACTAGATTGTTCTTCTAATAGCTTGTTTTTTTTTTCATTCTCCCTCCTGTGTAAACTTTAACGCTAAATGTACCATTGTTCACTCCTATGTAATTTTTAAAGGAAGCAGCTCCATAATGGTCAAGTTAAAATGAAAAGCCAAAGTGACAAATCAAATGCACGTGTATAATAAGCCTTCTACTCGAATGTGTACTGAGAATTAGAAAAATTTTAACCAATACTAATTCACCGAAAATCTTATAAACTCAGTGGAAATATAGTGGAAAAAAAAAGAAGAAATTCAGATTCGGAAGGCCTAAAATACATTCTCAAGTTCCACTACTAGCTAGCTGGATGGAAGGAACAAGGACCATGTGAAGATGAATGCCCTTCACTGTATAAACATTACATACAAGACATTGTTTTTTATTGTTATATACAACTATACATATATACATATATATATATTATAGTTGGAAATAATTCTATGGCTTTATTGAAACAGCTAAGCTGCCAGGAGATTTAGAGGTTGGTGTGGTAACTGTTTCCCACCTAATAGCAGAATATGCGAATATAAATAAGCATGCAAGTTAAAGGTATTAATGCCTAAGGGCAGCATATAAACCCACCATCTATTTCAGTATCTATTTTCAGAAATTGTGCAGTTTTACCCAAATATGCTTGTATCCAGATGCCTTCTTTTTCCTCCCTTTTGTTACCTCTAACCCAGTTTGTGTTTGTACACCCTTCTGACCCCCGGAGATGAGGTGATAATGGAGAACTCCTTGGGGGGAGCAGGGAGAATGATTGATGAATTTTTGAATAGGCCTAATTGAAAAACAAAGCTAGTTACATTTTATCATTGGCCGTAAACATTCGTTGAACAGTGTGGAACTACAGATTTTTCCTTGTAAAATCAATGAGCGCTTTGTACTTTAACTGGGAATTTATTAGCCTCTACATTCAATCAAGTTTGCACCACTAATGTGAATCAAACCTTTACAGTCTGCTTAAATACTTTTGATTATGGCATCTGAGAAGAACTTTGTTGGGATATGTGTTCCCTACGTGCAGGTAATATTGAACTGGAAACGGGAAATCAGACCAAATGGGAACAGATGTCTTCTCCACTACCAGTTTCCGGTTTCAAGTTCAATATCTGTGCATACCAAGTATAATCAGTGTTTTATTTAAATATGTAAATTTATTAAATTTACACCAGTGAATTTTAGGAATAGAGCCTTTATGGAACCTCTTTTCCGACTTGCTTCTCCACTCCATTTTAAATTTCTCTACTGAAGTTTTCCTTCCTCCACAACACTGCCTGCATTTTCCAAAGTAATTCATGAATGCAGCTAAAAAGAGAAGCCTTTAACAGCTAATCTGCATTTTTTCCTTCAGCATAATATCGATCTGACAGTAACAGTTTTGATAAGGTGCACTTTTTGCAGGGTGGAACAAAGAGCAATAAATTAGTTTTGAACTTTTATGATCTTGTATTATAAAGAGTCTACAACAGACGTTGTATTCAAATCAATTGTCAAAGTGAAGAAGGATTAATAACTGTTGTACTATGTAACCTTTTACATAACTGCAGCCTGAGGAAGGGAACACTTTAAGATCTACTGCCGTATTTCATTATTGTAATTCCTAATAGAAGACCCTTTTCATTACAGAAAAAAAGGGGAAAAAAATAATAGCTTAGTTTGTAGATTTGTTTGTAGAACTTATTTTAATTTTCCTTGACATTATTGGGAGATGAAGTCGAAAGCAGACTCAGAGAAGAAAATTCCCAAGAGAAATTGTGGATTATGAGGTCAAAGAACAGAATAAATAGCAGAGATGTTGCTTTTCAGGAGACATCACATTAGATTGCATTGCATTTCTATTGCTTTATCACTGATGATGCACCTTTTTTCCTGAAAATCTTGAAAATTTTTATAGATAGAGTAATTTTAATGGGTCTTAGGATCATATGTAGATGATTCTGGAATCAATATTGCTTTTTCCAGAGAAAGAAACTGAGTCACAAAGTGGTTCAATAACTGTCTCAAGATAATTACCCAGCTCAGTGATTCTGTCCTATATTTTAGTGTCTGAATGAAGAAGAAACCTAGACCTTCAGACTCCTATGTTAAAAAATCATATTCTACTTACCTCCCGTTGGTGATTATGGCCCTTTCACAGAAATTCTAAAATAAAGTTCACCTCACTGTTGTTAAGAATTTTTGTACAATATAGAAAAGGACAATATATTTGACGTGAAAGGCCAATAGAATATGATTCACCACAGTGAAGGCAAGGAGGCTCTTCATTTTAAACTGCAGCTTGGCTGGAGGACATTAAGAGTATTCTAAACCATGTGGAGTCAGACAGCTCCTCAAGATGCCAAGGCCTAAAATAATACAGTAACTGGACAGTACTCTAAAATGGGCTTTAGAATCGACTTTAGGAATAGAACAGAGAATTAAGAGTTAGGAGACTTAAACTCTAGCTCCTGACCAGCTGTGAGGCTTTGGACAATTCCTCTCCCATTGCTTGTCTCACTTTTTCTATCTTTAAAAGGATTAAACGGTGGAAGTTAGGTTAGAATTGAGATTCAAATTAGGATTGAATCAAATATCATGCATTTTTTTTTCCAAATCTAATAGACCCACACCTTTTTTTGTTCTTTACAAACAAGCTTTTAAAGAGATGGGAACCATGATTCTACAGAATGTTTTATCTGGATTTAACTACATCCTTTCTTGTGGTATATAATTCATTCCTCACATCCCTGAATTTCCTGTAAAGTGAAAGTTTGGTTTAAAGGCTGTATAAGATTTTTGGCAAGTACATTGCATAGGTGCTGCTTCATACTTCATATTGCATTTTATCAAAAGGCTTATACTGACTGCTTACCCACTATTAGTGATCATGAGTAATTGTTGTGTAGGGTGGTAACAACCTGGTGCCTACATTGTAACGTTTTAATTTCCCCTTGAAACTGGCAAGTACTGTGATACTTGTGGCCATGCCATTTTTAAAATCTGAAATGGTAAGGATTAAAATTATGTTAAAAAGATCCTAAAATGTGGTTTATTATCTTTTCTAATTCTTTCCATAAATCTTCTAAAATTAATTTTTGGTGTTTAAGATTGTCCTTTCTCTTCTATTATACTCTTACTTTCTTTTATGAAACATTGGCAAGTAAGTGGTGATATGTTATTTTAAGAAATGCTCTTGTAAAGAAACTCCAAATATTTGATTTTAATGATAATAACAAATAATAGAAATTACCTAGAAATTAATTTTTAAAGCAACTATTTTAATAGTAAACAATGGTTTCCAAGACCATATGTAGGACAGAATTTATTTTGGAAATTTCTCTTAAAACAAGCTTTTTTTTTAAGTTAACCTTTTTTTGTTTCACGGTGTAGTATTGAGATTTATGAATGCTTATATATTTTTTCAGCTTATTTGCAGCAGAGTACTTCACCTGATTATATAAATGTCCTTTTTCTCTGTATATTTTTATATTGAATATGCTAATTTTACTGGCTTAGGAAGGACTGCTAAAAGTGCAGAACGACCTAGTTCAGGTTTGTCTTCAATGAATTGAGTTGCCCTATCAGTTGAAGGGTCATAAGCAGGTATACTTAATGGTAAACAGTTTTTGTAACAAGCATCTGTGAAAAAAAATTACACAAAAATTGCATCTGAGGAATTTTTTAATGACTGATTTTTAATAAACTCTCTTTCTTGACTGAAGATTTGAATGTAGAAACAAAAGAATCTAAAATTGCCTTAGGGAGCGAGGTCAGGCAAAGGTTAGTCAAAGGAAGGGAAAATTAAACAGCGTTCATGGCTTTGGAAAATTTTTAATCATTGCACACACATACACACATAGCATCAGAGCGTTGATAGGTAGGCTATGTATATACAATTTTATAAAATTAGGTGAATGTTTCATTGTATTCTTATAATTTGGCTTTCTGCCTATATTTCACTTCATAATTGAATTTTGAAATTTGATAAATAGGGAAGATTAAAACAACTATAAGGTATTAAGATATTCAAATTATTATTTTGGCTTAGAATGAGGATTAATTTTAGTAGAACATTGAAAGAAAACTTTATGCATTTAGCCTTTGTAGGGGACATAAATAAGGAGAAATATGCAGAATTTAATTAATCAAATGTTCTAGTCCATACAAAAAAAGAAATAGTGACCAGTTTCTATACATACTTAGCTGGAAATTGAGGGTGTAAGCAGAAATTGCTTTTATTATGAGGCAGTATATTATAAATAAGAATGTTTTATTCCCAACATAGGACAGTTTCTTATGAAGAAATACTTCAAGTGGGTTATGTATGTTCTCAGTTAATACTTCAGTAGTTAAAAATGCCTCATTAAATATTCATTCCCTTTTTGCTGTTTTTTTACCCTACCTTTTCTAGATTAAAAGCAAAGTTAAATCAATAAACAAATCTTAAAAAGATGTTGCTTTAAGACTGATGAGCTTTCTTTAAAAAAAGAATTCTGTTAAGTATACTTAATTTTTGCAACAATCGCTTAGATACTTTAACAAGATGCGGTCAACCTTTGTAATTTTATTACTGCCTGAGACAATTGCCTCACAGTAAGGCAAACTTTATGGCTTTTCATTTGACTATATACAAGTAATATTATTTAGAGATTTTTTTTTTGGATGTAGGATGGGGATTTCTTCCTTTTTCTACTTCCACCAACTATATTGCTGAAGAAGAAGACAGTGAGGTTGAAAAAGAGAGTAAAGTTTCACTTCATTGATTACTACTAACATGGAAATTTAGAAAAAGTAACCATCTTAAACTTCCTAAAATTATTAGATCACCAGCAGTTATTATATTAATTTTCTAGTGAAATCTTTTGAAGACTTCCTTCTTACACTAACAGCGATAACTGCAATGCAATTTATCTGAGGATACACTGGCAGACCTTTGCAGACTTATCAAAATGAATCATAAGGAAATCGTACTGAGCAAAAAGCCTTTTATATGAAACAAAACTGATGAATTTTGCACTTTGTTGGTTTGCAAAATTATGGAAAGGAAAAAAATATGGTGTGCTGTTATAAATTTGCTGAGTTTCTTCCTCCTCAAAAAAATTCTGTTTTTCTCCCTTCAAATTTACTCTTTGTGGCACAAAATAAAGCCAGTGAGATAGAGTTACAGAATGGAGCCCATTAGTGTACTTTAATATTTCTAGAATCTGAATTTTTACTGTGTAAAAGCCTAGTGTCTTACTTGGTAAATACTGTCAAAGGTAGTGTTATGAGAAAATGATGTGGGGTTTTTTTGTTTGTTTTAAATTTTGGAACACCGAAATAACTCAGCATTTGTTAATTTCGTTGAATAACCTATCTATTGTATTAAAAAAAAAAGAAGGAAAGAAAAGAAATCAAATCAACAACTTAGGAAAAGCTGTCCAGCCTTTAGTGCTGCTCCCAACATAACTCTGTTACTCATTTTTCTTTTATTTGGAGATGAAGAAGAAAATATTCTCTTACTTTTAGACAATGGAAAAATATATTACTTAGAATATCTGTGTATTTAGAGCTAAGTTTTTACAGAAGGGAGGGCTAGTCAAAAAGAGAGTTAAGAAAAATTCTGAGGGAACTTTCTACTTATTTTATGATATTTATCCTTTAGGACAACTTTATGAAATTATGAGTGACTAAAAGTGGAGCTAACAACTAGACAGAAAGGTCTTATTTAATTATAGACATTAACATGGTTTGAGGCGCCTTTTTGTTATTTTTGAATGCTTAATTATCTCATAAATGCAGATTAATATTATGCCTAAAAAAATGAACAAGTCACACAAGCTCAGAATTTGTTCCTTCACCTATACAGATGGAGCAAATAATATACACTAATAGGGTTATTGTGAATGTTAGAATGGGAAGAAAGAATGTTAAGTCCTATCTGATTGGGAGCCTTTGTATAAATCTAAAACAAAGAGGTAAAATGAAGCAATTATCCAGAGAATCTGTGTAGAAAACTCACTTTAGTCTTATTTATTTGATAATTTTAATGGAAATGCTTGTTGTGATTTGAGCCAACTTTATACCTGAGCCTTTCTTTTTATGCAAATTATATCAAAATACATTTTTTACTCTCAGAAATAATTTCAAAAGCGGCAAAATGCTTCTTTGTTCCTTTTGGTACCTAAAGCTCTCTTATTCCTTGTAGGACTTAATAGGGCCCATCACAACCTGAAAAAAGTAAAGCAACTGTTTCTGTATGTATAAAATGAAGGTAATGGGAATGTAGTAAGGATCAATTACTATAATATGTGTAAATATGCTTTACAGAGAAAAACATTTTTTACAAATTTTAATTATTTTTTTCTATCGTTTATGCTGGCTCTTATACATGGAGAGATAGTATCAGGAGAGCTTCTCCTTCCAAGGAAGTTTTCTTGTCATGAGCCTGGGTTTGCAATGAGTCAGTCACACTTACCTGGTTTCCCTTGCTACAAAATTAGGCATTTGCCACTTGGCTCACTAGGGTGATGGCTGCGATTTCTGTTATTGAAAATAAGTGATGCTAATTGGCCCATGTGGAGATAAGTCTTGTCGCCTTGGTCTCATTAATGCCATGATTTAGCCAACAGAGCTAAGCACCAAGGAACTAAATGATGGAGTTACTAACTTCCCGTTGCATAATTTTCCCGCACTCTCAGCTTTCTCACATTTACATTTTTACTATATTAGCAAAAAGAAATATATTTATGCCCCTAAAGATTTTTCAGATTCTAAAAAGTCTAGCAGTGAAACTTTATCATACAGAAAGTTGTTTGCAAATGTGCTTGAAACTTAATAAAAATGTATAGCTTGAGAGACTTGGCAGTGTTTTAATATATGCACCTCCCAAGTTTTACCCAGCTGGAAGGAGGAAACCCTGATGAATTTTCATGCCTCTTGGAGAGCTAATAACAATATTTGTTGAAGTAAGGATTCTTTCGGGAACCCTTCAGGAAAAATACTATTCTCCTCCTTGAGTCAGTGAAATTTGAAGAGCAACTTCAAGCAGCAACACTGTTGTCAAAAGAAACAGATGGGGCAGTTTCTGAGGTCACTTCTTACAGTATCTAAAATTAATTTACAGTAAAATATCTACCTAACTAGGGGCTAATTTCTCTTAAGAATTTCTGAACTGGAAAATGAGCTCACCAGCTTCCTGCTTCAAATTTCTCTTTGTAGAACTGATCAAGCGGAAGGATGGGTATTATCTGAAATGTAGATCTGAAAAAAGAACATTAACAATAATGGCATTTCTTCACGGTGCTCATTTAGAAATATGAGTTAGCAAGAGTGTGTACATAGACGATGCCTTCACTTAAAACCCATCTGTCCTCAGTGGGGTCATCAAAAGGTCAGATGTTGTGTCACCTTGGGCTATTTAGCAAAAACTAAAGCTTTCTTTCCAACTTTTAGGCCTTCTTTTATTTCCTGGAGACTGGTTTCCCCTTGGCAACAATTCAAAGCACTAATTCCATAGGTTGAAGGCCTTTAAAATGGAAAATGAAAATCCCCCTTGATTCTCAATAGTTGAGTAATTCCCACTAAAGGTGGGTGAGGGACAAGAAAAGTTGTCATTTTTTTCCCAAAAAAAGAAAAGAACAGTGGGGAAGAACTGTTTGCAATTAATACATGTTTTAACAAACATGAGAGAGTTAAAGAAAACAAATATGTATAGAATATCTAATGGGCTGTGTCTTCAAGTTTATGATTTTTTAAGTATAAAATAATAGGATTTGTTATGTTTATCATCATGCTGTTTGCTGATTCATATTATAAATACTGGAAGCATTTATGTTTTTCATATTTGCTTTCTGAACTCCTGCAGAGATGTGTTGTGACTGGGAAGAAGTTACTCCTGACCCCCTCCCACACAATAGTGCATGATATATCATTAATGCAAACCAAAGTTTTGGCAAATATGTGTGACTGAATATTTGGAATCCTCACTCACTATGAAAAACTCTCTGTCACAAGGTTGTTTTGAAACAAATGGTTACAGCACAAATGAAGAATTTAGCCCAGACAAAATAATTAATCAGCAGACAATATTGTATGACTGTATTGGTAGAAAGGAGAGTGACCAACGTTTATCATTTTTTATAGTTTTGGTTTCTGTCAATGATACATAGGTAAATGACACTCAACAAAGTAAATAGTAGTACGCTATAAGACATAAAAGAGATTTTAGAGAACATCTAGCCCAACTGCTTATTCGATGGAAAGAAAGTGGAGACTCAATGAAAGTAGTCATCTCATTAAAGACAGAAACATTATTAGTATGAAGTTTCCCAGACCTATGACTCCTTCCACTACATTATGCAAATATGTATAGGTTTATCCTGTCTTATCTTCAGCCACTCCTCATCTTGACCTCATATTTGCTAGTTTGCTTTGTTTATAAACAATATGCAATTTGAAAAATATGTGGGTCAAAACAATAGTTTATTTGTATCATATGAATACATTCTCTGTTCTACAGAATCAGATAATGTTAGAGTTGGAAAAGACCTTGTGCTATGAGTGTAGAAATCCATTTCTCAGAATCCTTGTTGAGATTTAGTTTTTGCTTGCACACTTCAGAATGGGAGCACATTGATTTTTACAAGGAAGCCTATTTTATTATCTGATAATATTGTTAGAAAGTTTTAGAATATTATACTAATATTTGCCTCTTTGTGATTTGCATCTATAGTTCTTTTCTTTTGCATAGGACCATACAGAACCAATTTTATTTTTCTTTCATGTGACAGCATTTCTATACTTAAGCAAATTTAATCATGCCCTTCCTGCCTTCTAATGTCTCCCAATTTCTTATATGAGAGTATTTCCAGATCTTTAAAGATCCCATGGATTTTTTCTACATGGTATCCAGTGAGTCAATATTCCTCTTTGAAATGGATGACAATTTACAGATTTATTTTGAGGAGTGAAGAATTCAGAAGGGACAACAATGGTCCAGAGATACATTTTTTTTTATGATGGGCAATCAGTATTTTGAGTGTTTACTATGAATCAGAAACTGCTATGCACTTTACATGAATTTAATCTTCACCATGAACACATGAGGTAGGTACTTTCATTATTTCCATATCATAAATGACAACACCAAGAACCAGAGACACTGAGTTAGTTATTCAAGGGCTCATAGTTAATAAATGTCAAGCATTAACCCACAATTTCTTAACTTCCAAAATTAATAGACTGCTACTTTCTGCTGCCTCCTATACCACCTGAGTGGCTTATTTGCCTACCCTCCTACTATTGGCTCATTTAATATTATACATAATCTGGCCAGGCACGGTGGCTCACATCTTTAATCCCAGCACTTTGGGAGGCCGAGAAGGGTGGATCACCTGAGATTAGGAGTTCGAGACGAGCCTGGCAAACTTTGAGACCAGCCTGGCCAACATGGTGAAACCCTATCTCTACTAAAAATACAAAAATTAGCCGGGCATAGTGGCACGTCTGTAATCCCAGCTACTCTGAGGCAGGAGCATCGCCTGAACCCAGGAAGCAGAGTTGCAATGAGCCAAGATCCATCTAAAAAAAACCGCATATATATATGTATATATATATATATATACACACACACATAATTATATAAATACATATACATATATACATTTATATGGTACATAATCTTAAATTATTCTATTTCACACAAATAATTAAATTTAGTATGTACTTGTACAAGGAGCTTATAATCAATTGCTAGCAGACAATTATATTTTTTCTTGTCCATTTCTTATCCTGATAGCTTTGCACCAAAAGTCTTGTAAAGAAAACAAGACTGTAAAATAGGCTGGATTCAGTGGTTTATTGCTGTAATCCCAGCACTTTGAGAGGTTAAGGCAGGCAGATCAGTTGAGTCCAGGAGTTTGAGACTAGCCATGGCAATATGATGAAACCCTGTGTCTACATAAAAATACAAAAATTAGCTGGGTGTGGTGGTACTTGCCTGTATTCCCAGCTATTCAGGAGGCTGAGATGGGAGGATTGTTTTAGCCCAGGAAGTTGAAGCTGCAGTTAGTGCCACTGCACTCCAGCCTGGGTGACAGAGTGAAACCTTGTCTCAAAAAAAAAAAAAAAAAAAGAGGCCAACAAACATATGAAAAAATGTTCATCATCACTGGTCATTAGAGAAATGCAAATCAAAACCACATTGAGATATCATCTCATGCCAGTTAGAATGGTGATCATTAAAAAAATCTGGAGACAACAGATGCTGGAGAGAAACAGGAACGCTTTTACACTGTTGGTGGGAGTGTAAATTAGTTCGACCATTGTGGAAGACAGTGTGGCAATTCCTCAAGGATGTAGAAATGGAAATTCCATTTGACCCAGCAATCCCATTACTGGGTATATATCCAAAGGATTATAAATCGTTCTATTAGAAAGACACATGCACATATATGTTCACTGTGGCACTGTTTATAATAGCAAAGACCTGGAACCAACCCAAATGCCCATCGATGATAGACTGGACAAAGAAAATGTGGCATATATATACCATGGAGTACTATGCAGCCATAAAAAATGATGAGTTTGTGTCCTTTGTTGGGACATGGATGAATCTGGAAACCATCATTCTCAGCAAATTGACACAAGAACAGAAAACCAAACACCGCGTGTTCTCACTCATAGGCGGGTGTTGAACAATGAGAATACATGGGCACAGGGCGGGGAACATGATATACTGGGGTCTGTTGGGGGATGGGGGATTCGGGGAGGGACAGTGGAGGGTGGGGAGGTTGGGGGCAGATAACACGGGGAGAAATGCCTGATGTAGGTGATGGGGGGATGAAGAGAGGAAACCACCATGGCATGTGTGTACCTATGCAATGATCCTGCAAGATCTGCACATATACCCCAGAACTTAAAGTACAATTTAAAAAAAAAAAGACTGTAATGTAATTAACTGTAATGGAACTGTAATGGACCCTAACCTATTTAAAAACAGCGGTACACACAATATGCTTTGATGGGTCAAAGGGACAGAAATTATTTCTAATTTACGAAGAGAAAAAGGATGTTTTTCAGTCTAAGGAAACTCCAGAAAGGGACTTTCACTTAATTTGGGGATTGCCTATTAGCAAATCAATTCTAAATCTTGGTGATTATTTCCATTGCAGTTAGAAAGTATAAATCCTTAGATGTACTTTTTTGTCAAAAGAATCACTTGTTGGATATTTGATAATTTAGGCTAGGGTAAATCAACTTGGCAAGCTTAATGTCTTGGAACTTAAGACACAGTTATTCTGTGTTCTTTCTAAAAACATTTAAAGTTTTCTCTTCAAACTACCTACTTAAGGACTTTTCTAGTAACCTCAAGGAGTGTTTTCTTATCTTTATGGGTCATTTACATCATAAGGGATCACTTCAAGGAAACGTTTTAACAAAAACTTTTTTAACAAAACTTTTCCTATGTGGCTTCCTCTCAGAACTCTACTACTTCTCACAGGGGACTCTGCCCTTTTGTTGTATGGTATATTTTAAACACCTTTGAACAGACAGAACAGAACCGTTTAAAAACACAACTACATAGCGTTTTCCTCGAACATGCATACAATATTTACAAATTAAGCTTGCGTTTACATGGTGCTAAAATATCTGCTCAGTTAAGCCTTACGTATTGTTTTGTTGTTGTTGTTGTTACATAGATAAAGTGACCATATGCCCTGGGTTTAAAAAGAGGATTCTAACTTCAAATGTTTTGTCTTATTATCCCCATAATTGTGCTTATATCTGTAGGAGCATGTGTCCTATTTTCAGAAGGGGGAAAATGTTTATCTGATTGCTTCATAGATAAAACATTTTAAAGATGGAATTATTTACATAGTGTTACATTTTGGTGTTCTGTAGATGAACCATAGAAGTAATTACAATATTCTATGTTGGATATGTTGCTCTTTCTATTCATCCCCTCCCCTTCACCTAACACATGGTTTGAGAACTCACAAGCAAACCAAAAGCTAAAACAATTAAACTTGGAAACATTAAACCTTGCTGGGTTCATTATAAACAACAAGATGTAGATAAGAACATATTAAAATATATTTCAAAAGACAATGGCAAAGAAATAGTTACTCTTTAAATGTTTTTTAAGGCTCCACAAGGGCAGATCACCATATTGAGGCACATAAAATTATTAATTATTGAACATGTTCTCTATACTGAAGGAGCAGGTACTCATCATCTCTGAGCCTCTGTTTCCTTTTTCCATAAAATTAGAATGACAGTAAATAACAACATGTATCCCATTGAGGTGTTATAAAAATTACATAAAATAATTGTAAATTCTTTAGTGATCCTGCTACAAAGAGAGAGCACCATGAATATTAGCTACTTATATCATTATAACCAAAAAACATATCTTTATGTGATTCAATATAAGGATTGTATAATACATTAAGGCAAAAGGAGGGTTTGGAGTTGAGCTTTTAGTTAGAGGATAGGCAAAACTGGTTACAAGCAAAGATCCTGGAAGAAGTAGATCTTGAACAATGAATTAAAGAAAGGAAAATATTAATTACATGGATAGATAGGAAAACAGGGGGCAACACATACAAAAACACAAACTCAACTGTTATGTGAACACTAAAATCTGATTCATTTTAATAAAATATTTCATGCAATAATTTAACTCATTGCTAATCAAATGTCATAATTTTAGTTTGTTATTGTTGTTGTTGTTTCAGATAGTCTTTTTTAAGCCACATATAGTTAGAATAGTTGAATTCAGAGGCTGAACTCATCAGCTGTCTGAATCAACTATTACTAGGGTCAGTCTTTTATGAGGTGCCTCATATCTTTCTCTTTATTTTTTTTTCAATTTCTGTCCTTTATCAAAATTTTACTTGGAATTGTGGTCTTTGACATCGGTGGTCTGTATTTTGAGTCTTTACATGGTTGATTGGTGATATCTGGGTGAAGAATAATTATAACAATTGCCTAATAGCATTTATTATGCAACAATTTTTGGACTTAATACTTTAGATCAATTATCTCATTACATACCTCATAAGGTAATCTTATTATCATCCTTATTTTACAGATGAGGTGAAGAAACGAAGACAAGGAATGGACAAGTAACTTATTGAAGGACACATTGCTAAATGGTAATAGTTGGATTTTGAACTTGGGCAGTTTGGAACTTGGTTCTATTTTACTACATTAAACTACTTATTAGAAAGTTCAATTACTGATAATATTGCCTAACACAAATAATTAATTCATGATATAGTGATTGAATGAATTAGAGACAATGAATGAATTAATGTTGATATAAGTTAAAATTGTAGGACAATCCCACTATGTTAGTATTGTTATAAAGAAAAAAACTAGGTAATTATTCATTACACTTAATCAATGTTAATGACCAGGCCAGGTCAAACACTCATTTATGACTCAATAGTATCTTCTTTTTTTGAGCAGCTATTATAACTACCTAAACCATACACTGAGAATTTCCTAAAACAAAGCAAAAAGAAGAAGTTATAATATCAGATAAATTTGGTATCTAACTCAAGACCAAGATTACACATTTCAAATTATTTCACAGACCAGTATAATCTAAATTTATTACTAAAGATGCCAAGAGACACAGAGAGGATAACAAAAAAATAAGAAAGTCATCATATAACCACTGTCAAAGCAGATGGGGTGGAAAGGAATCTAGGAACTAAACATTTGACTTTCTGGACTAATCCATGAGATTATTGTTTAGATGGATTGCTCTATAATGAATAATTTAAGTTTTACCTCATACTATGTGTATGCGTTTCTCTCTATCTATATTGAGTTTTCTGTTTTAATAATGGACATTATTCTGATGAGTTGGCCAATTTCCAAGACTCCCTTTTATTTCATAATGATAAAATTAGCCACAATTTCGATTTCACACTGCCTATATGCAGACAAAGGGATCATTCAATTTGCAACAAGAAAAAGAAGTTACCATATTGGAAAGCAATTTCCCAAAGCTCTTGCTTCGTTTCTGACATAATGACAAAGCTCAAGTAATGTAATCAGAGTCTCCATTATGGTGCAGTGAAGTATAGTCGTGAACTTTACTAAGTTACTGCCACCTAGATACTTTGGATTCAATATGGGATTCCTTTGGACAAGAGATTCATTGATATCTACCCATTTGTCTATGTATCTATCAATATATCTACCCATCTAAACATATATTTATATTTGGTAATATATTTTTATCTTTAAAACAAGAAAATAGGGAAGTCTGAAATGTATGTACTAAGTTCCTCTGGCTTTATTTTTATAAAGCTAGGCTTTATTTAGTCAAATCAGTAAGAGTTTTATATTTGTGTTTTGCTTCCTTTTTTCTGTCTCATTTTCAAAGGTAGATCAGACACTACTGAGTCAAAGTTTGATTGAACAAAAGGATCAATTTTCAGTTTCACTGCAGAGAAAAATGAAATAATCTCTTAGCTTGCTGATTATGTTATTAAAATTAGCAGCAAAATGCTCCTTTTTGCTGAATTTATTTTTGCATCAGTATATATTCTTTTAATGTTTCACAATTAGCCCATCTATGTACATTTTGAAGTAATGACCTTTTGAGATATGCCCTAATATTAATATTTCTATTCTTTTCTGTATTTACAACTTTGTTCACAGTGTATGTAAGTTCAGAGGCTTCGTGTCTGAAACTTAATTTTTCTCAGTATAGCTGCATTAGCATTCAGCTGTGAGTATGAAAGATAATAGTATTAAATGCAACTTCCATTCTGTTGTCATGGATGCAGCACAACCCAATACTGGTGATGCTATATGACTAATCTTTGTATAATCTCATTTTTATCTACTAATTTTAATTTCATTACATGTAAAATTCAATCACTATATCAAAAAAGTTTCTATTTATTTGATATTTGAGGCATTAATATGTTATAATCTATTGGTTAATTTTGAATATAAGATTCTTTAAAAATGCTTTTTAAAGCAATATATATGTATGTCACTGTCCGTTATGAAAATCGGAAACAAAAATCGAGAAAAATATAACATCTTATAAGGAAGAAAGTCTTTTTTTTTTTTAAGTGAGTCAGTGATTCAGTATATACTTTGTTTGTGTATAGGTTGTATGAGGAGAAGTAGTAGTATTCTATACATAAGTTATAGGAATAACACGTATTTTTTAATTTGTAGAGAATTGTACCATGTTAATAACTTTTTTTTTTTACAAAAGCTATACCATTATTTCTAAAGAATTTTTTGTCAAACAATGTACAAATTTCCTTGACATAACTCATCATATTAGTGGGAAAAAAATGGTCTCAAGAATGCTTGTCCCAGAGCTGGTGGTCATAACTGGACCTGGAAAAACAATATGCAACTCTATAGAAGGCAGAAATGTTAGGATCTATAAGAAATTTACTTTTGATTATCCAATAACATAAAATAAATATAAGGGCAGAGTAAATGCATAAGTAAGAAAATAGCCAAATACATAGCTGATTGCCTAGAAAGTATAATGCCCAATACGTCCTCTCCTTATTTGTGGGTATATATTTGTTCTTTTTCTGAATAATATGCCACTCTGTGATGTTTGTTTGTAAAAAAATCTTTGTCCTTTTATGTACTTATTTTTTTTTCACAAAAAGTGGTGATTGGCATTTTAAATTTAAAATTACAAATAAAGAGATCCTTTATCTGTTGAAAACAATTTTTTTCCTTTTCTGTGTTTTAATTCTGATAGTTTGCATTTATATGGTGTGAGGGCAAGTTTTGAAAAGGTACTCTATAAGTCTCCATAATGTTTTTCAATAATTTTTTATTTGATGATTGTTTTTCTGCATCATTCAAAATGAAAAATATAAAAAAAATTCAAAAGTAGCTTTGGATATTAACTTTTGATATATTACTAATAAAATATTTTTATCTTATAAAATTAAATTTGCCTTCTGTTTTTCAACAATTTGAACCAGACAGGGTTTTTGTTATGATTATGCCAATCATCTATTACTTTATTGACATAAAGATACTTCATATTGTATATTGTTTTGGTTGAGGGTGATTATAAAATGGGGAGGCTATAGAGTGGAGGAAATTTGGGCCCACTTATAATTAAGCAACAATGAAACAACATGCATCAGTCAGTAAAAGCAGGAATCAGCATTATTAAGTGAAAATTAAAGAGTTAAACACCCGAATATCTACTGTATCTGCCTGCTGCTAGACACTGAAGCACGGAGAACAGGATACACCTCCATGGATGGATAAATTTCCTTATTAAGAAAACACGGTGGGAAGCACAGTAGGGGAACTTACTAAAACAAGGCTTTGTGTAATTTCCTTGAAAGAAATTTCCCAAGATAGCAACTTGAAAGGCTTTTAATTGTATGACTAGCTATAGAATGTGCTTTGCAATTGGTTGTATTTAAAAATTCCATTAGTTTGCAACAGATCTGGTAGAGATTCCCAAATTCTTCTCTCTTTTATTTTTTTCTTTATAAAACATTTGATATCCAGACTCATTAAAATGCATACATATTTGTGTCTGAATCCCTCAACATTTTTTTTTCTCAATTATATATTAGTTATTTTTATTTTGGATGAAAAATTTGACTTAGAAACTGACATAATGGCATCACTGAATAAAATAATAAACTTATTGCTATATTTACTGCTTCATGCATTTAATGTCTCACATGTTTTATCAGATGAATACTAAAGGCAGTGTGGCATCCTTTTACTCCTTATGAAAAGTCGACTTAACTGCTATAAACCTATCTTACTCCACACTATTCAGTCCTAATAGTTGAAAAGAAATATGTCAAATGTCAGTTTGGAAATTCTTGAAATAGTTTCTGTTCTACTGTGAACTTTTTTTTAAATCTTAGGTGTGACTTGTATTTTTAGAAAATTATTTTTTTAAACTTGACTGTGCCTGTTATTTACATTGTCCATTAAATATATTTAAACAGTTAAGACTAAGAAATTATCATCTAAAAGAATTAAAAGAAGGCTTTGTGAATTGTAACCAATTGGTGGAGCATGGTTGAGCACCACTAATTCATGACTGTGAATGTTTGATAGTCTTTAAATAGATTTCTAGTAATGTGACCAATGTTTTCCTAATATAATTAATCTATTTACAAGTGTTGTACTCTTAGACATATGTTAAGGTTCTGGTTATAGTAGACATAGAGTAGAAACTGATACAATTTGGAGCAAGTTAACGGACAGGCTCAGAGATTTTTGGTTCAAAAGAAAACATACAATTTTCTATTAAAATAAGCA
Organism: Cacajao melanocephalus; assembly: GCA_963573385.1. Taxonomy (NCBI): domain Eukaryota; kingdom Metazoa; phylum Chordata; class Mammalia; order Primates; family Pitheciidae; genus Cacajao; species Cacajao melanocephalus. The sequence goes on along the minus strand of CAUYLG010016813.1, from coordinate 40,915 downwards.
TTAGATTCCTATTTATTAATTGTAGATTTAGAGAATTCAACCTTAACTCTGAATTTTAAATAAATTTTTCCAAAACTTATAAAAATAGAACTTAATAAAATCTAACTTGATTAGGTAGACAATAGTATATATTGAAGTAATAGATAGCTGCATACAATCTTAATCAATCTTGACTTACAGACATTTTATTTTTATGTAGTCATTAGCAGCAATGCTTTAGAATTGAATTTCCTGCTTCAAGTAGCCCTATTTTAAAAATGTACACAAAAAAGCTGTATTGCTGTAAATGGTGTTTTTTTTTTTTTACCTTCTTGTTTTGTAATGTAATTATGATCTCTAGGTGTTTGTGTTTTCCTCATACAGAGCAGCCACACAAATATTTCATAAATGTAAATCTTGAGAGAATAGCAATTTTTTTTTTTACTTTTATGTTGTCTTTAACACAAAGACATTTTTATTATATTGGCACTAATTCTGTGGGTGGTACATAGCAGAAAATTTTAAATTAATTTTATTTCCTTTAGAGTAACATTTGTAAAATTCAGTGGTATAGTTTTTGTTTATTTCATTATATTTGATCATTTTCCTAGTAAATTTAATTTGCAAATTTATTAAACTACTCAAGAAAGAGCACATCTAAAGTAAAAGGATTATGTGTCTAAACTATATATATATTTTACCTTATTTTTTTTAGCTGTCTGAAATTGTACTAGAACCTTTCTTTCCTTCCTTTTTTTTTTTTTTAAACGTTGATATGTTCCTCAGTGTCAGGAATGAAAACTATTTCCAGTTTAAAGTGGAAGGGCTTGGGTTTCAAAAGAAACAAAAAACAAAATTTAGTGGCACTTAAAATTGAATTGTCAGTTTTATTGAGAACATTAGCATATACCACATTTGAAGATATATATACATATATTTAAATGAGTATAAATCATATTTGCATAATTTTGAACAATTCTAGATTCAGAAAGAAGAATAAGGGTAGAGGGCTAACAAGGTTATTATTTGATAATGGGATAATTTCTCACAATAAAACTCATGCAATTTTCATTTTTGGGGGGGTTTTATTTACTGTAACCTTGAAATCCACATGCGCTATAATAATTAAAAGATTTGGACTGAAAAATATCCATTGGTTTTAGAAAGAGAAACATATTTTTTAGTTTGCATTTTAAGTTAAAAATCTGATGTTCATACATTTAAAACAACTTTCCTATCACTAATGCAAAGTTGCTACTTATAACAAATTTATTTTGTTATTCTTATAACCTCATCTGAAAATAAAGTATGAGAAGAACGGAAGATTTTCATCGGTAAAGATTTGCTTATGCATTTCTACATTTTCAAGACATCAGTGTGACTGTGGAGGGAAAGTATATTTTAACATCATATGCTTATGCTACAAAAATGACCAGACATAATTTTGCTTTATATATTTTAGGGGGATTAAAGAGTTCCTGCAGAGAAACAGTTAATCTATTTTTAACTAAAGCTTTACTTTTATAATCTATCCAGTGCTTCAAGTTCTGTCATTGATCTATGATTTATGTGATTTAAACCACCTCTTGGCTGTAACACTGGTTTCTGTCCAAGATGCTGAGTTGAATACTAATTATAAGATCAAATTTATGCTGTTGGGCTAGGCAGCTGAATGAGTTCTCCATGAGGGATTCCCTTCTCCATTCCCTGCCACAGTTCTACCTAAGGGAAGTTTTGTCAGAGAAAATAATAAGAGAAATAAATAAATCAAAGAAAACTATTCTATATGCTTTAGTTTATTAAGCAATTATTTTTGAATCATACATATACAGTCATGAATGGAGATGTGGTCGTGCAGATAGAATACATAAACTGTACATTTACTGACTCATCTGTGTGTGTGTGTGTGTGTGTGTGTTTTCATGTATGGGAACACAGAATAAATACTCAAATAAATATTCATGGCTTTCTTTATAACTCAAGTTAAATTAATGGCTAAGATCAGCTCCACAGAATGACAAAGCTTCCATTCTTTGACTATACTAAAAAATTTCCAAACCGTAGATAACCAATTATTTTATTAGAGGTAAGAGAGTCCATTAGTCAAGAGAATAATTTAAGAAATGTAGGCAACTAATTTTTTCTCTACAGAAGTGGTACCCAAGTGGGGATGACTTTGTCCTTTAGGTGACATTTGGCAATGTTTGGAGACATTTTAGTTTTAACTGGGAAGGCAAAGTGCTACTTGGCATCTAGTGAGTAGAAGCCAGGGGTGCTGTGCATTCTGCAATGAACAGAGCAACTTCTTAAAAGAAAGACTTACCCAGACCCATACGTCAATACTCACACTGTTGAAAATCTTGGTCTAGAAGTACCATACATTTGTCAAGCATTGATGCAAAAATGACTGTAATTGGTATTTTTCAGGGAAAAGGGAATGGAGGCAGATAAAGAATATTCTTTAATGGATTTCGGTACTACCGCTTTAAATCTAGTACTACATTGGGTTTGTTGTGAGCAGCAGTTATTTTCTACTTTATTACCCCTCTTTCTATAAGGTGTGTAAAATACAAGAGTCTCGGATTAATAGATGCTGGGATCTGACCCGCAGACCCAGGCTTGCATGACAAATGAATAACGTATACTGACACTGATATCTTGATGAAACTATGCAACCACCCCGCACCGGCCTTCCAAGAAGGTTTGTGACTATTTCCTATAACTATCTTTTAATTTCTCTTACAACACTTCCTACAACCCTGACTGAACCCCCACAAATAGAAGGGATTTATAAATATGTAGTAATCCATGAATTTTTCTCTAAGAAAGTACATTTATCCTTTTTAAAAATGTTTGTAATTTTTTTACTTTATGTAACTAAAAATTAATGTGAGTACTTTTTTAAACTTTCATCTTAGGTTCGAGATACATGTAAAGGTTTGTTATACAGGTAAACATGTTTTGTTGTACAAATTGTTTTATCACTCAGGTATTAAAATTTGAGGAGATTTTAGCAAGTCCAGTAAAGTAGTAATCTAGTTTTAAAAATTGCCTTTAGAACGAATAGATCTATAGTTTCATCTATAAGTTATTTTAAGGGTAGATACCAACCAAGTCTTTTTAAAATGTCTCTGGGGATCTGTACAACTCAAGACTGGTAGTAGCAATGGAGATTATGGACATTTTACTTATGTCCTGCTCTCATTTTACTGGCTATCTGTGGACCCAGTCTTATAATTAATATAGTATATTGTAGAAGGGTGAGATTTAAGATCTTCTATCTTAAGTATCTTGAATTGGATCTGTTATTGTCCTCTAAGTGTAATTGTTATTATACTTAAATGATGCATGGCTTAAAGAGGATTTAGTTAAAAACAACTTTTCCCAATTCTGCTTCATAGAGATAGTAATACATCTATTCAGATAATATAATATCTTATTTATATGGAAACTTGAATCATGGTCAAATTGCATTATAAAATTTTGCTAATTTTGCCCCTAAAATATTCATACCCTTATTATCTCCCACTTAGATTACCGAAATAGCATATTGACTAGTCTCTATGATTCCAGTTTCTCATCATTCTAATTTATTATTCATATTAAATGAATAATAGGTGGGAACCTTCTAATTCCCTTCTTTCCATTGCTAAGAAGAGGCACCTTATTTTTCTTATACATCAGGGTCACCTAAATAGATTTTTAATTTGTATATTCCTAGGCCCTGTCCCTCTAAATTTGATTCATGACATGGAGTAGAGCTCACTAATCTGAATTTTAACAAGCTTCGAGGTGTCTCTAATGTATGACTTCCTTTTACTACACTTTAAAAAACAGTGGCATCATGAAAAAGGCCCAAAATCTTTCTCACAGCTTTTAGCATGCTCTAAAGAGCAAAGTGATAATTCCTGTTTGGGAATTCAAAGATCTTAATTCTGATATTATCAGACCCAATATATCAGAAGCTATTGTAACTACTACAAAAAATTGAATACAGATTATTCATGAATCTACGAGGTCCCAAAAAGCTAATAGGTTACTTCAGCAGTGTGTGTGTGTGTGTGTGTGTGTGTGTGTGAGAGAGAGAGAGAGAGAGAGAGAGAGAGAAAGAGACAGAGAGAGAGGAGGTTATTAGCTGAATGATTCAGTGCATTTTATGTGAAAATGTTGCATGTGCTCCTTCCCTGAAAACTGTCTGTATAATAAGGTTTTCATAAATGTTTGCTGAAACACATTTTCTATCTCAAAATATCTTTCTTTTGTCAATGTTTCTACACGATGTTGTATGTTAAGTGAATATCAAGTGAAAGATACTGTGCTAGATTTTTTCTACCTTCTAATAATTCCTAATTAATCATTGGGCTTCCCTTTACATTTTTGTTCATATCCATAACTCAGTTGATACATTTTACATTCTCTATTAGCAGGTTTGGAAATGACAACTAAACTAAATCATATTTTATATGATTCACTTTAGCATAGTAAATGTGAAAGAGGACTCCTCAGTACTATACAGAATATGAGGCAGATATTAAAAGACTTCCCACAATGCCCAGACACCAGGGTTTGACAACTTGTAATGGAATATCCAACTGAAAACCAGACTTTTGGTGGATTTTCATGCTTATGCTAAAAGCAAATATAAATTTGTACAAATTCACATCCAGTTGTATTCTCTTTTGACACGTGCTACTGAAGGACCATGCATGTATGTTAATGAAGATCACCTGCAGAACTTTCCTTCCAGTCATAACTAGACCTACTGCTATGGGAAAACATTAAGATATGCTCTTCTAAGTGGAATATTTCATTAAACAGCTCTTTACAGACAGTCTGAAAAGCAGCGATAATGTGTTTGCAGTGATGATTCTGGGGAACTGTAAGATCTTAAAGCGCATTCTAAATCTTCAAGATAAAACGTTGGTAGGCTCAGCATAGTTTTAGCATTGCATATTTTTTGGTTTGTTTTATATCTCTTATTCTATGCCATTGAAAATTGGAAATGCATGTATGATGAAAGTGTAGACTCACTGCTAACCAAGATAATATTAAACTAGGCTATTCCACTTTTCAATTTCTTTGAGTAAAAGAACATACACTGCATTTGATATGATGTTTCCATTTTTCTATATTTTCATCAATGCTTCTGCACTTTAAAGAAACCAGATACTGTTTTCTCTTGAATCTCTGTTTTTTTTTTTTTTTTTTTTTTTTTTTTGTAAAGCCTCTAACTGAGGATCCTGGTTGAATAGTAAATGTGAAAACTCTGATCAATTTTTTGTTGTTGTTAAACCTGATGTTCAATATCAACCCATCAATCAACAAGAATTGACAATGTCTTAATGTGTTTTCAGCATTGTGCTAGGCAATGCTGAAAACTATGAACATAAAGATGAAACCATTTATTTGTTTATTCATTCAACACATATTTATTGAGTACTTATTATATGCAAGGAATGTGTTTAGAAGAGTTCTTGATTTTCTCTCGCAGAGCGTAAATGTTGGTAGCAGCAAGGAAACATACATTAATCAAATAATTACACAAATAACTGTCATATTTTAACTGGTAGAGAGGTATACAGTACTATGAAAACATTTAAAATGAGAATTTTATCTGATCTGGGAAGTAAGGGCTGTATTCTTTCAGATGAGATCTGAGGGATGAGTAGATGGTAAGGTTGAAGAGGAAAGGTTAAGAATGTGGTAAGTAGAGAAAGGGGCTATATCAAGATGAAAAGTGGCACTTTTGAGAAAGTGAAAATCTACTGTGGATGGACTGCAGAGACTGTGAGGAAGAAATGGGAAATGAGGTAAGAGAGGTATATATGGAACAAAGGGGGCCATTTAAGGGGTTTTAAATGGGAATGGGCGAGGTTAAATAATCAAATCTATGTTTTAAAAATATTACTTTGGCTTATTCGTAGAGAGTTGACAGGTGATTGCCAAAATGAAAGCAGGACATAAAAGATACTACTATAGTCCATGTGTGAGATGATGGCCATTTTAATGTGCCAGCAGTGGAGGAAAGAAATGTAAAAATCAGAGAGACATTTAGGAGGCAAAGTTTTAAGCTTTTAAAACTAGAAAGGTTGTTTTTGAAATGGGTCATACTGGAAAAGATGGAAGATTTCTCTTGTGGAGGAGGTGGATAGGAATTAATTGTATTTCAGACATATTTGTCTTTTAATTCTTACAGCGCCCACGGGAAAGGTGAGATATACAGTAAAGCCATTAGAGTACAAATAACAACAATCCGTAATAACACTTGCTTGGAGGTGGTTTAGCCTTTAAGTGCCCTGGAAGAGTTAGGAGAAGAGAGAAATTTCTATTGCCCCCTCCACAAGTACATGGATTCAGGCTTGACAATACTGGTGGTGTGGTAAGTTTATTTTAGAAGTTGCTAGAACAAACAAATGGAATCCAAAAAGAGATAAGAATCCACCTATCGCTTAAGTTAACTTAGTTCTCCCATGCTAGCTATTGATGTCTGTAGTATTAAAACAGTAGGATTGACCAAAATGGATGGTTTAAGGCCAATTACATTGATTGAACTCTTGAAACTTATCACACGTAAATTTGAGGTTATTTTCTACTAACAAGTTTTAAGAGATCTGGAAGTGGCAGACAGACTAAGTTAAAAAGCAAATAATACCCAAGGTATCAAGGTCTCAGCAAACACTCATCCACAGTAGGCCTTGATTGCCCTCTCTGGGAACCATGGTCAGATGAAAGTATCCCAAATCTAACAATAAATATCCCCAGGCAGCTCTATCTCAATTTCTCCCATTCAGGGATGATCTTTCAGAAAATATAATATTGTTGATGAAAATTAGCCCAGGAAAGGATGATGGTAAGAATAACAGAAGAATGAATCACTGTTTGCCTTACTATTCTTCAGAATGAAGTAATTATTGGATTACATAGTCTCGATCATTCCGAAGCTTCTTATAACAGTCAAATATTCTATATTTGCAAAGTTGAGAGGTTGGAAATTAAATGGCTGTATTGATCATTAAATAGTTCATCGAAATGAATAATATTTTTTCAATAGTCGATTAGTAAACGAACTCACCATTTGAAATTGTTTTGAATTTTGTTAGACTTAATTTTTTGATATAAATAATATTTCTGTCACCTTCCCACACTCTCTCTTCTCCATTAAAAATGCTACACAACAACAACAAAACTTTTCTTATCTCTTATTAATAACAGATATGTTAGATATGGGAATTGCTAGTACCATGGTTTATTAAGGCCAGTATTCTTTTTCTGACAAGAGCATTTGTCTCAGTGTCATTTCATGAAAAAATCTGGATGAACTTACTGCTTTAATCCTAAATTTGAGCTGATCCAACACCTAAGTAGATCACATATTAAGTACATTGTAGTCATTGACTAAAACAATTTCTTCCCAGTACTTGCTTCTCCTTCAAATTTTGATACCCTGACTAATTGATTTCAGGGCATGCCATGGATATTTTGTAGCTCTGAGGAGCATATTTTTTTCATTGTTACAGTAGCTTGTTTTTCTATACCTTTAAATAACAAATTCTGAAGGCAATGGAATGTCAAAACAGGCATGGTTGGATATTATTTTGTAATATTAATTTGATCCCCTTTGCTGTCCTCATATTTAATTTTTTTATTTCTGAGGAAGTATATGGCATAGAGTTGTCTGAGAATTTCCAGGTTTGTTTTTAAAATTCTAAATCTGTGGGGGGAGGTAAGGTTTGCCGAAACACTTTGAAGTTATTTTTGACATATTCATTTGGTTTCTCTTATAGCCCACATCCCAATGCATTGGCTAATCCTGTGGGCAATATCATCAAAATATATCAAGAATCTGACGACTTTCATCACTTACTCTGCTGCAATTCTAGTCGGAGCCACCATAATCTATTCTCTGGATCACTCCAATAAACCACAAAGTGATATACATTTTTCTCCTCTCCCCCTATCCAGTAGTTTATTCTCCACACAGTGGCCAGAGTGATACTTCAAAAATGTAGATTATATTAGTGCTCTGCTCCGAACTCCCTAGTTCAAGAGTTCTTAACCTTTTTTATATCATGAAACCCTTTGGGAGTCTGGTGAAACTTCTTGATCCCTTCTCAGAATAGTTTTAAATGCATAAAATTAAAAATACAAAATAATCAATAGTTTGGAGATACAGTAGCCAATATATTTTTAAAAACAAACTTATAATTTTATCTTTTCTCCTTAGAAACAAAAAAATGTTGAAAATAATATAGGCTGTGCTGAAAGAGAGCTGAGAGGGGGAAAGAAAGAAGAAAAGCGAACAGGAGTGTATACAAGAATAAGTTGAGAAAGTATGGCGGGGGTAGGGTGTCAAGATCCCCTCACTCTTGGCTGAACAAATTTCATGGATTCAGAAATGGTTTAGAAGGGGCGATTGGGTTAGAACAAACAACATACTGGAGGCGATAAATAATTACATAGGGCCAGGTGCGGTGGCTCACACCTGTAAACCCAGCACTGTGGGAGGCCAAGGTGAGTGGATCTCCTGAGGTCAGGAGTTGGAGACCAGCCTGACCAACATGGAGAAACTCTGTCTCTACTAAAAATAAAAAAATATCCAGGTGTGGTGGCACTTGACTGTAATCTCAGCTACTCAGTAGGCCAAGGCAGGAGAATCACTTGAACCCTGGAGGCGGAGGTTGTAGTGAGCCGAGATCTTGCCATTGCACTCCAGTCTGGGCAACAAGAACAAAACTCTGTCTCAAAACAAGACAAAATTACACAGATTTCCTAGTTAATATATGTGTTTCTTAATGAATGCATTAAATAAGGTTTACAGGCATGTCTAATAACTACCATAATTTTGAAGTAGTAGTGTGAATAATATGTGGAGATGTCTATAAAAATTGTATAAAAATATGATGTGAAACTATTGGTGACAAAATTACAGGCACTGTTAATACTACTGTTATTTATTGCCACATTTGTAATAGAAGAAAATGCAAAATTTAAGTCAGGAGTCAGTGAAAATAAAGATGGAATTGTTGTTTGGCCAAGGTTCACAGGCCACCTGAATTTTATTCAAATAATCTCAGGGAGGAAATCTTGCAGTGTGATAGATCTAGAGAGTGGTGATGGAAACCCCACAGCACCTCTGAATTCTGATCCTGCTTGGCTGCTTCTGGCTGCCCAATGGTGAGAATATTTCTCAGGTTTCCTGAGCTTTTATCTTATTCCAAAAGAAGGTCGTAAGTGTTCCCTTTAAGTTTGTTTCTGAGAATATATAATTTTAAATGCAAACATTCCTAACACAGTTTAAATATTAAAATGCTTCTCAAACAAATTATTAGGGGGAAGAACCTCTGCTCTAGCGTCTTCCCATCTGACTCAGAGTAAAAGATACCATCTTTAATATGATATATAAGACCTTACATGATCTACTCTTTTTTTTTCTACTTTCTATTCTATTATTCTCTCCCTCAGTCACTTTGCTCTTGCCACAGTAGGCTCTTTGAACATGAGGCATGCTCCCACCTTAGAATTTTGGGACTGGCTGTTTTATATTGTTTCTCTTTTTATTATTGATTTATGGAAGCTTTTTTATATTCTAGATAGAAGTACTTTGTCTAATATATGTGATAAAATATTTTATTCCTGTCTATGGCTTGCCTTTTCATTTTCTTAGCTGCCTCTTTTAAAAATCAAACATACTCAGAAATATAAAAACTTCAAAGTTGGAAAAGAGGATGGTTTTGTTGGTACATACAATATATATAGGGAAATCGTGAGAGAGGAGATTGAAAAGGTAGAACATGACTTTGCTTCTTGAAACATATTATACCTCTTTGAATGTCCTATTCCAAGTGTTGGGATCAAAAAACCAATCTGCACATTATTTAATTATCTACAGATTATCTAATGTGTAGATCTAATATGACCCATACTATGAATGTTAATTTGTCAAATCTCCAGCCCTCCTTCAAAGCAGAAAGAGTAAGAGCTTTGGAGGGTTCAAATATAGGCTCTACCATATATTAAGTGTGTGGCTTTAGAACAGCCATTCAGCCTATTTGGACTAATACTTTCTTCATAATCTAAAATGGGGCTGGAGGTGAGTGATAATACTTATACTATTAGGTTGTTGTGAGTATAAATGAGATTGTATATATGAAAGTATATAGCAACATATAGTATGTTCTCAATCTAATTTCCATTCCTTTTCTTCCATTAAGCCACAGGCATGCTTTAGTCAGTAACAAAATTTCCTTACCGACATGTTCCTTGTTAGCCTCTTGCCAGTTTGTGCCCTCTCCTTTTGCAGTTTCTCACCCCAAGTTTTGTCCTCAGACTCATATGTTGCAAAGTGGAAGTTCTAATACATGGAATTTCCAATGTATTACATATTTTCCCATTCCGTTTTCAAAAGAAGTATTTTAGTTCTGGTAAAATATCATCAGTGAAGACTGCTGATTTAATGAGAAGCTGAATTTCAGGGAATGGCTCTGAAAACAGACAGGCTATGTTTTGCTTATTTGTACTCATGGCTTATTAAGATAATTCACAAATATTTTACTCAGGTGGTCAAGAGTTTCAAGAGGTTGGTAGGCCCTCTTGATCCTGGCTGGTCATGTGATAAAGTAAGACCTTATTTAGAAGACTAGATGTGGCAATGAAGGTTGTTTCCTGCAAATACATTGCTACAATTGGAGAAAAAATATTCAAAGCATATGTTTTACTTTGGGTGGGCCAAGCGTGTCAGCTCTGTGTGCAAAGTCAACATGTTATGATTCTATGCCTGGAAAAATAACTGCTTGTAAAATCATAGTACATAGGATGTGTATGTTTCTCATTTATATAAAATTCAGTAGTTAACCTTCCAGAGCACTATCTATGTGCCTGGCTCTATACTAAGCTTTTTTCCATATATAATTACAATCTTTCTTACACTTTTTTTAAAGTTCAGGTGTACATGTGCAGGTTTGTTATATAGTAAACTCATATCATGGGGGTTTGTTGTACAGATTATTTTGTCACCTACGTATTAAGCCTAGTACTGCTTCGTTATTTTTTCTGGTATTCTCATTCCTTCCACCTTTCACTCTCTGGTAGGCCACAGTGTCTGTTGTTCCTCCTATATGTCTATGTGTTCTCATCATTTAGCTCCCACTTACAGGTGATAGTATATGGTATTTGGTTTCCTGTGCCTGCATTAGTTTGCTAAGGATAATGGCCTCCAGTTCCATGTATGTTTCTGCAAAGAATATAATCCAATTCTTTTTTATGGCTCCATAGTATTCTATGGTGTGTATGTACTACATTTCCTTTATCTATTATACAACTGATGAGCATGAGTCCATGCCTTTGCTATTGTGAATAGTGATGGAATGAACATATGCAGCACGTGTCTTTATGATAGAATGATTTATATTCCTTTGGGTATATACCCAGCAATAAGATTGCTAGGTTGAATGGTAGTTTTTTCCTTAGGTCTTTGATGTATTGCCAAACTGTTTTTCACAATGGTAGAACTAATTTATACTCCTGCCAACAGTGCATAATTGTTCTCTCTTCTCTGTAACCTTGCCAGTACCTATTAGTTTCTTGACTTTTAAATAATAGCCATTTTGACTGGTGTGAGGCAGTATCTCATTGTTGTTTTGATTTACATTTCTGTAATGATTAGTGATGTTGAACTTCTTTTCACATGCTTGTTGGCCACATGTATGTCTTCTTTTGAAAAGTTTTTATATCCTTTGCCTTTTTTTATACGGGTATTTTTTTAATATTTTATTGTAGATTTGTTTAAATTTCTAATAGATGCCAGATATTAAACCTTTGTCAATGCATAGTTTGCAAAAATTTTCTCCTACTCTGTAGGTTGTTTACTTTTATTAGTTCCTTTTGCTATGCAGAAACTCTTTAGTTTAATTTGCCAATGTTTGCTTTTGTTGCAACTGCTTTTGGCATCCTCATGAAATCTTTGCCAGGTCCTAAGTCCAGAATGGTATTGCTTAGATTGTCTTTCAGGGTTTTCAGTTTTGAGTTTTACATTTAAGTCTTTTTTCCATCTTGAGTTGATTTTTGTATATAGTGTAAGGAAGGTGTGCAGTTTCAATCTTCTGCATACAGCTAGCCTGTTATCCTAGAACAATTTATTGTATAGAGATTTCTTTCCCCATGTCTTGTCTTTGTCAGCTTTGTCAAAGATCAGATGGCTGTAGGTGTGTGTCTTTATTTGTGCGCTCTCTCTTCTGTTTCATTGGTTTTGGTGTCTGTTTTTGTACCAGTATCATGCTGTTTTGTTTACCGCAGCCCTGTAGTATCATTTGAAGTCAGATAAGGTTATACATCCAGCTTTGTTCTTTTTGTTTAAGATTGCCATTGTTATTCAGGCTCTTTATTTGTTCCATGTGAATTTAAAAATAGTTTTTTTCCTAGTTCTATGAAGTACGTCATTGGTACTTTTATAGGATTTGTGTTGAATCTATACATTCCTTTGGACATTATGGACATTTTAATAATAGTATAATTACAATCTTAACCCAATAAAGCAAATACTCACACTTCATCGTTTTACAAATGAGGAGACAAGGGCTCAAAGAGATTAAGTAAATTGTCAATGCTTATAGCATTTGTAGGTGGTTAAGGAAGGATTTGAATCAGGTAATTTTGCTTTAGAACCCAAGTGCTCAACTAGTATACCATAACAATAAGAAAGGTTTCAACTAAATATTACCTGGATATCTACCATTTTACATGTGGCTTTAGCACAGGTTTACCACATCCAATTTTCCTTTCTTTCAGATCTATCTGTCTAGGCCAATCATAATCTTTGTACCTGTTTCTTTACCTAAAATTTGGAAAATGTGTAACTACCTTATAGGATTGTTTTAATAATAAAATGAAATAATTTAATTTGTATCAGGTAATATGGTATATGCCAGACAATATGATGTGTGCCAGGTAAAATATGTTATTGCATTTAATCTTTTAAAATAACAGTGATAATAATTATAACAGTACCTGGTATTTACTGTTAGATTACTATTAATTCATCATTGAATTGAGCACCTTTAATTGATTATCTCTTGTAATTTTCACAACATGAGACAAACAGTATTATTATTTCTATTTTATGATAGGTTGGTACAAAATTAATTGTGTTTTTTGCCATTACTTTCAATGCATCAATTTAATAAGGCCACTGAGGTACAATGAGATTAAATGAAATTCTGAGCATCATACAGCTAGCAAATTGCAAAGCCAGAAGAGAAACTCAGATAATGTGCTGCTTTTTTTGAATCAATATCAATCAGGTTTTCCCCTTTCTTGTTATGACACCCACTCCTATCCGATGATGGAGCAAAGCTGTCTTGTTACTGTCCATATGTTTTCCTTGTAAATGGTTCTGCTGTTGCCAGCAGCAAAACTTGATGTGCTCCTTTGAGGCTACATCCTAACCTGCTTAAGGAAAAACAATGATGCCAGAGTAGATGGAGCACAGTGAGCAAGGTAGGGTGTGGTAGGAAGGAAGAGAAGCAACTAATAATTCTGCAGAGAATAGATTATAGGATAACAGACTGGCAGCAGGGACAGTAGTCAGGCAGTAATTACTTCCCTTTCCTCTTTTCCCTATGTGATTATGGTATGATTTTTATTCCACTTAGAAATTCTCTATGTCAAATTCAAAAGCTTTAATAAAGTTACCAAACTATCCAGGAAAGCCAATAATTGAAATTCATGAGCCTTTTCCCAGATGGTATGGGAGATATATTTTTTGAAGTGAATATTAGAACCAGTTAATTTTTTTTCTAGAATCATATAGATTATCATTATCATTAATTATTTTTCTAGAATACTGTACCCAAATCAGGCAAATGATTGCTAGATAATACTCCTCTGCAGCCTCCACAGCATAAATTTGAAGGGTGTCCAAGGATACAGAAAAGGGTATTTATAAATTATTGATCTGAGCCTCAATCAGTAAAGAAGCTCACTACAGAATTTTACTTTTTTTAAGTGAATGATCCACTGCTGTACTTGCTGTAAATGCCTTTTATTTACTCCTTTACCCATTACCTACTGTGGAAACTTTGAGCAAGATATTTAGCTTCTATCTTATTCAGCAGTTTGAAATGTAAATTGTCTATCTCCTAGTCATTTGTTTGTTTGCTTTCTAAAAGGATTAAATAAATTACTCTACGTAAAGGGCATAGAACAGTGTCTGGTGCTTAGTAAACACTCAATAAGTCTTTCTTCTTCATTCAGTATTCTGGTGTTTAGCTTTTGTTTAAAATTTTATTAATGGAAATGTCATTATTTAATTTTCAAACTACTCTAACTGTCCAAGACTAGATAAAAATATAAATAAAAGAGCTTTAATTGACTCACAGATCCTCATGGCTGGGGAGGCCTTGGGAAACTTACAATCACAGTGGAAGAGGAAGCAGGCAAATCTTACATGGCAACAGGCTAGAGAGAGCATACGGGAGCATAGGAAAAGCTACCATTTATAAAACCATCAGATTTCATGAGAATTTACTCACTATAATGAGAACAACATGGGGGAAGCTACCCCCATAATCCAAACACTTCCCTCCCTCCATACATGGGAATTTCGGTCCCTCCCGAGACACATGGGGATTACAATCTGAGATGAGATGTGGGTTGGGACAGAGTCAAACCTTTCTATTCTGCACCTGCCTCCTCATGCAAATCTTATGTCTTTTCACATTTCAAAATCAATTATGCCATCCCAACCATCCTCCAAAGTCTAAGCTCATTCCAAGACTAACCCAAACGTTCAAGTGCAAAGTCTCAACTGAGACAAGGCAAGGCTCGTCCCCCTAGAATCTTGTAAAATTAAAAGCAAGTTAGTTATTTTAAGACACAGTAGAGGTATAGGCATTGGATAAATGCTCCCATTCCAAATAGGAGAAATTGGCCAAGCAAAGGGTCTACAGGTCCCATGCAAGTCCCAAATCCAGTGGGGCAGTTGTTAAATGTTAAAGGTCCAAAGTAATCTCCTTTGACTCCCTGTCTCACATTCAAGTCACACTGATGCAAACAGTGTGCTCCCATGGCCTTGGGCTGCTCTGCCCCTGTGGTTGTGCAGGGTACAAAGCCCCGACTGCATCATCTTGACTGCCTTCACAGCTGGTGTTGAGTGTCTGCGGCTTTTTCAGGCACACAGTGCAAGCTGTTGGTTTATTTATCATTCTGGGGTCTAAAGGATGGTGGCTTTCTTCTAACAGCTCCACTAGGCTATACCCCAGTGGGGACTATGTATGGCGGCTCCAACATTTCCCCTTTGCACTGCCCTAGCAGAGGTTCTCCATGAGGCCTTCACTCCTGCAGCAGATTTCTGCCTGGACATCTAGGCATTTCTATACATCCTCTGAATCTAGAAAGAGGTTCTCAAACCTCAATTCCTGACTTCTGTGCACCCACAGCACCAACGCCATGTGGAAGCTGCCAAGGCTTGGGGTTTGCATCCTCTGAAGCAACACCCAAGCTGTACCTTGGTCCCTTTTAATTACAGCTGGAGGTGGAGCAGCTGGGACACAAGGCAATAAATCCTGAGGAAGCACAGAGCAGGGCAGCCCTGGGCCTGGCCCTCAAATCCATTTTTTCCCTCCTAGGCCTCTGGGCCTGTGATGGGAGCAGCTGCCATGAAGGTCTTTGACATACCCTGGAGACATTTTCCCCATTGTTTTTGTGATTAACATTTGACTACTCATTACTTATGCAAATTTCTGCAGCCAGATTAAATTTCTCTCCAGTAAATGGGTTTGTCTTTTCTATCTCATCATCAGGCTAATAATTTTCCGAACTGTTATGCTCTTCTTCTCTTTTAAACATAAGTTCCATTTTCAGATCATCTCCCTCAAGTACAAAGTTTCACAGATCTCTAGGGCAGAAGCAAAATGTCACCAGTCTCTTTGCTAAAGCATAACAAGAGTCACCTTTGCTCCAGTTTCCAATAGGTTCTCAATCTCCATCTGAGACCATCTCAGCCTGGACTTCATTGTCCAGATAAATATGAACATTTTGGTCAAAATCATTCAACAAGTCTCTAGCAAGTTCCAAACTTATCCACAGCTTGCTTTCCTATTCAGAGACCTCCAAACTGTTCCAACTTCTTCTTTTTACCCATTTTCAAAGTTATTTCCACATTTTCTGGTATCTTTATAGTAGTATCCCACTCTCAGTACCAATTTACTGTGTTAGTTCATTTTCATACTGCTATAAAGAACTGCCTGAGACTGTATAATTTATAAATAAAAGAGGTTTAATTGACTCACAGTTCCTCATGTCTTGGGAGGCCTCAGGAAATTTACAATCATGATGGAAGTGGAGGTAGGCGCATATTACATGGTAGCAGGCAAGAGACAGCGTATGTGAATGAAGGAAAAACTACCATTTATAAAACCATCAGATCTCATGAGAATCCACTCACTATCATGACAACAGCATGGGATAAACTGCCTCCATAATGTAATCACTTCCCTCGCTCGACATATGGGAATTATAGTCCTTTCTTAGACACATGGCGATTACAATATAAGATGAATTTATGTGGGGACACAGAGCAAAACCATATTAAATAACATTTCTGTTTACTTTTAAAAACTGTTAATTGGCTACTTCTGTCAAATTTACATTTTGCTATGCATTGTGGATAAAAACTATGGCACATTCATTAAACAAAAAAGACATAATGAGTGTAGACATGTAAACAAAAACTCCAAAGGTATTGAATGCTAGAAATTCATAGGTAAATTATGGAGTGTTAAGAATAAACCCAAACTATGAATCCCATTCTAGGGTTTATATATTCTAGGTAATTGAATTCTATCAGATGGTAATTTCCATAATTCTTCAACTTTTCAAAGAGTACACATTTTGTCAAGTTTAGTCAGTTGCTCAGTGGCAAAGGAGAAAGTTCACTTCTTTTTGCCAACAACCTTTGCAAGATTCAGTGCCATTGTTATCTTCAGTGAAATAGTACATAGACCTTTGTATATTTTAAAGGAGTATTTCAGCTTCTTCCATGACTTATAGATGGGTAGCATCAGTACAATGACTAATTGGCAATTCCCCAAGTGGCTAAACAAAGCTCATCGTTCACTTAAAAAACAGCTCAACATGTATGTCTTGATTCCATCTTCCAACGTCTTTGCTCTTCCAAAACGGTCAATATGCCCTTGACAGTCTTTTCTGCAAGAGAAACATAAATCATAAAGAACATTTCTCACCAAACATTTGAAATATAATAAAAATTGTAAATTAATATGTTGTAAATGTTTGTAGGTATCTTTTGAACAAAAGGTACAAAACATTCAGCATGAATACTAATGAGCCTAAATAAAAAAAAATATGTAAGTGTATGATACAGAAACCAGGAGATGAGTACCTTTTTCCCTAAAGAAAATGTCCAGTGACACAAGAGAGGGGAACATAACATACCTGTGGGGGGTGTGGGGGCCTTGGGGAGGCATAGCAGGGGATCAGTGTATAGGGGAGGGGTAGCATTAGGAGAAATGTCTAATGTAGATGATAGGGTGATGTATGCAGCAAAACACCATGGCACGTGTATACCTATTTAACAAACCTACACATTCTGCACATGTACCCCAAAACTTAAACTATATATAAAAAAAGAAGATGTCCAGTCAGTATCTGACCCCTAAGCTAACCAAAAAGAAACTTCAGTGGATGCATGCAACAAAGAATACAGGCTCTAGTCACTAAAGAAACAGCAACAATAACAAAAAGTATAAGAAACAGCAACAACAATTAATTTGATGGCTGTGTCATAATATTCCTAGTTGCTTTATTATATTGCCACTACTTATTTTAAATATCCAGTTTTCAAGAAAGAAAAACGTACGAGACAGAAAAAAAAACAGAAATAATATAGCCTATTCACAAAAAAAATAACCAATAGCCAATAAAACTGTCCCTTAAGAAGCCAGATTTTGAACTTACTAAACAAAGACATTAAATCAGCTATTGCAATGTGTTTAAGGAAACAAAGGAAATCATTTTCATTGAATTAAAGAAAAACATGAAGAAAACATCATACCAGCTAGGGATCAACAAAGAGACAAAACCTTTAAAAAAGAACCAAAGAGAAATTCTAGGTTGCGAAGTACAATTACTGAAATGAATAAAATAATTAAAAATAAACACTAGATAGGCTCAAGAGCATATTTGTACTGGTAAGGAAAGAATTTACAAACCTGAAAAATAGGTTGATTGAGTTTATCTTTTTTTTTTGAGGAACAACTAAAGAAAATAATGAACAGAAATGGACAAAACCTAAAATACCTGTGAGACACCATGAAGTGTACTAACATATACATCATGGGAATTCCAGAGGAGGAAGGGGATATTTTATAATAATAGAAAGATCATTTCAGCAGGAACATATGTACATTACATTATACAGTAATAGATTCCCCAAATACAAACAGAAACTGAATTGAAAAAGAAACATAAATCAACAATAATATTTGGAAGCTTCAATACATTATCTCAATAATTGGTAGAAAAGCTAAACAGAAAGTTAGCACAGAGTTGTATTTGAATAACCACTCCATCCAACAACCCAGGAATATAGATTCTTCTCAAGCAAATATGGAATGTTCTCCAGGATAGACCAAATACTGTGTCATAGAACAAGTATTAATAAATTTAAATGGTCAAAATCATACAAAGTAACTCTCTAGCCAAAATGGAGGGTTATAAAAACTCAAAAAGCAAAACACAGTTTAAAAAACCTACAACTATTTGAAAATTGAGCAACATATTTTTTCATTATTTTATTTCTAATTGAAAAAATTATGTATTTATCACATATAACATGGTATTTTGAAACATATGTACACTGTGGAATTACTAAATCTAGCTAATTAACATATGCATTACCTCACATAATTATCATTTTTCTGGTGAGAACAATCACCTACTCTCAGCGCTTCTTTTTTTTTAACATTTATTTTAGTTTCAGGAGTAAATGTGCATATTTGTTATATAGATGAATTGAATGTCCCAGGGTCCTTGTTACAGATTATTTGATCACTCAGGTAATAAACATAGTACCTGAAAGGTAATTTTTCAATCCTTAGCCTCCTTCCACCCTCCACCCACAAGTAGGCCCTGTTGTCTATTGCTCCCTTCTTTGTGTCCATGTGTCTCAATGTTTAGCTGCCACTTGTGAGAACATGTGATATTTGCTTTTCTGTTCCGTGTTTGTTTACTTAGGATAATGGCCTTCAGCTCCATCCATGTTGCTGCAAAAGATATAATCTCATTATTTTTTAAGTCCAGGTTGTATATATACCATATTTTATTTCTTCTGTTTAGCATTGATGGACATTTATGTTGAGTCCATATATTTACTATTCTGAATAGTGCTGTATGAACATACAAGCACATATGACTTTATGTTACAACGATTCACAGTCCTTTTGTTATGTACCCAATAATGAGATTGCTGGGTTGAGTGGTAGTTCTGTTTTAAGTTTTTGGATATATCACCGTATAACTGCTTTCAACAATGGCTCAGTTAACTTATATTTGGATCAACAATGTATAAGCATTCCTTTTTCTTTACAACCTCACCAGCATCTTTTATTTTTCAATGTTTTATTAGTAGCGATTATGACTGGAGTGAGATGATATTTCATTGTGATTCTGATTTGCATTTCTTTAATGGTTAGTAATGTTGAATATTCTTTCATTCGTTTGTTTGCAAAGTATATCTCTTCTTCGAAAAGTATCTGTTATGTCCTTTGTTCATTTTTAATGGGGTTGTTTGTTTTTTGACTGTTCATTTGCTTAAGTTCCTTATAGATTCTGGATATTAGACTTTTGTCATATACATAGTTTGCAAATATTTTCTCTCATTTTGTGTGTTGTCTGTTTACTCTGTTGACAGTTTCTTTGCTTTGCAAAAGCTCTTTAGTTTAATTAGATCCCATTTGTCAATTTTTGTTTTGGTTGCAATTGCTTTTGATGTCTTCATCATAAAATCTTTGCCAAGGCCTGTATATAGATTGATATTTCCTAGGTTTTCTTCAATGGTTTTCGTAATCTCTTCATGTTAAAAAAAAAAAAAAAAACAACCTTAACAAACTAGGCATTGAAAGAACATACCTCAGAATCATACAAACCCACAGCCAATAATATACTGAATAGGCAAAAGCTTGAAGCATTCCCCTTGAGCATTGGAACAAGACAAGGATGCCCACTATCACCAATTGTATTCAACATAATACTGAAAGTCCTAGCTAAAGCAATTAGGCAAGAGAAAGAAATTAAAGGCATTTAAATAGGAAGAGAGGGAGGCAAATTATCACTATTTGCAGAAAATGTACTGCTAAGATACCCCATAGTCTCTGCCAAAAAGACCTTAGATCTTATAAACAACATCAGCAAAATTTCAAGATACAAAATCAAGGTACAAAAATCAGTAACGTTTCTAGATGCTAACAACGTCAAGAGTGAGTGCTAACTCAAGAACACATTCCAATTCACAATAGCCACTCACGCAAAAATATAATACCTGGAAATCCAGCTGACCAGGGAGATGAATGATCTCTACAATGATAATTATAAAACACTGCTGAAAGAAATCTGAGATGACACAAACAAATGGGAAAATATTCTATTCTTATGAATACAAATAATCTGTATTGTTAAGATGGTCATACCACTCAAAGCAATTTACACATTCAGTGCCATTCCAATCAAACTACCAATGACAACCTTTGCAGGATTAGAAAAAAATTTCAAAATTTATATGGAACTGAAAAAGAGCCTGAATACCCAAAACAATCCTAAGAAAAACAAACAAACAAACAAAAGTGGAAGCATTTTTCAATATTACAATATATTATTATTAACTGTTGTCACCACTTTGTACAAAAGGTCTCTGGAATTTTCCTCCTATCTAACTGAAATTTTGTAAACTTTGATAACCACCATCGCAAGTTTCTTCCCCTTATACCACCTGTTCCTGGCGACCACATTCTACTCTTCTATGAGATAAATTGTTTTAGATTTCACATATGAGTAAGCTCCATTGTGTTTGTTTTTCTGTGCTTGGGTTATTTCATTTAACATAATGTTTTCTGTGTTTATACATGTTGTCTCAAAAGTCAAAACATCCGCTTTCTCATTGCTGAATGATATTCCATTGTGTATATGTACCAGATTTTTTATCCATTCATTCATTGAAGGACACTTAGTTTGATTGCATATCTCGGCTATCATGAAAAATTCTACAACAAACAGGAGAGTTTATTGGTTAAATACCTAATAGCAGGGGAGAGATCCAAGATGGCTGATTAGCAGCCATCTCTTTATTTTGTTGATTGTTTCCTTTGCTGTGCAGAAGCTTTTTGACTTGATATCATTCCATTTGTTCATTTTTGCTTTGGTTGCCAGTACTTGCACGGTATTACTCAAGAAATTTGTACCCAGACCAATGTCCTGCAGATTTTCCCCAATGTTGTCTCATAGTAGTTTCATAGTTTGGAGTCTTAGATTTAAGTTTGCATAAACAAACAAGCAAAAAATAAAAACTAATAAAAAATTCCACTACTTCATCCTCTCACTTTTTAACTTCTTTGCTGTTTCTATTTACCTTATTGTGCTATGTCTTGAAAAGTTTTTGAAATCATTATTTTCCATTGGTTCATCATCTATTCTTAGGACTAAAGTAGTTTACATACCAGAGCTATAGTGTTACAGTGTTCTGTGTTTTTCTGGGTACTTGCTATTACCAGTGAGTTTTGTACATTGAGGTAAATTTTTTTTTTTTAAGCTCATACCTGGTATTTATGTAATCCCTCAGTTTTTGTTTGTCTGGGAAAGTCTTTATTTCTTTTTTGTTTCAAATATATTTTCAAGAATAATTTGAAGAATATTTTCTCTGGATATATTATTCTAAGGTAAAAGTTTTTATTTTTTTATATATTTTTTATTTTTATTTTTTCCTCTCTGCATTTAAATTATGTCATGCCCCTCTCTGCTGGCCTGTAAAGCTACCACTGAAAGTCTGCTGCCAGACATATTAAAGCTCCATTGTATGTTATTTGTTTCCTTTCTCTTGCTGCTTTTAGGATCCTTTCTTTATCCTTTATCTTTTGGAGTTTGATTACTAAATGCCTTCAGATAATCTTGTTTGGTGTTGTGTAATCTTCTTGTACTTGCGTATGGGTATCTTTCTCTAGGTTTCAGAATTTCTCTGTTATTATCCCTCTGAATACACTTTCTACCCCATCTCCTTCTCTACTTTTGCCTTAACACCAAAAATTCTTAGAAATTTTTTTTCGAGGCTATTTTCTAGATGCTGTATGTGTGCTTCACTGTCTTTTATTCTTTTTTCTTTTCTATCTTCTCACTGAGTATTTTAAAAGAGCCTGTCTTCAAGCTCACTAATTCTTTCTTCAGCTTGACTGATTCTGTTATTAAAAGACGACCATGCATTCTTCAGTATGCTCACCGCAATTTTTGAGCTTCAGAATTTCTGCTTGATTTTTCTTTCAATTTTCTATTTTTTTTAATTAAATTTATCAGATAGAATTCTTAATTCTTTCTTTGTGTTATCTTGAATTTATTTGAGTATCCTCAACAAGTTTATTTTGAATCCACTATCTGAAATGTTGTATATCTCTGTATTTTTTAGGACTGGTCCCTGGTGTCTCTTTTAGTTAATTTGTTTATGTCAAGTTTTGCTGAATTGTCTTTATACTTGTAGATGTTTGTCTGGGTCTGTACATTGAAGAATGTAGAATTTATTTAGTTCCCTAAGTCTGTTTGTTTTTATTCCTTCTTATTGGGAAAGCATTTCAGATACTCAAAAGGACTTGCATGTTGTGATCTGAGCTGCATCTGATTTAGGAAGTACTCCAAGCCCAGTAATGCTATGCTTCTTGAAGACTCATAGAGATATACTTTGATGGTCTTGGACAAAATCCATGTGAATTCTCTGGATTAACAGGCAGATACTCTTGTTTTTTTCTGTTACTTTCTCTGAAACATATGGGGTCTCTTTCTCTCTCTCTCTTTTCTGAGTTCCCTGAAGCTGGGGTTGGAGTGACACAAGAGCCTCTCTGGCCACCACCACTATGATTGTGCTAGATTATATCTCAAGCTGGCAGAGCACTGAATCTCACCCAAGGCCTGCTGTAACTACTCACTGACTACTGCCTATGTTTGCTCAAGGATCCAGGGCTCTACACCAGCAGTTTGCAAAGCCATCTAGGCCTGTGTTCTTCCCTTCAGAGCAGCTAGTTCTCTAGGCCCCAGGCAGTCCCAAGACGATGTCCCAGAACCACAGAATGGAGTCCAAAACCTTAGGATTCTAGGTTCTTCTCTTGTACTGCAGCTGAGCTGGCACGTCAACCACAAAATACAGTCCTTCCCACTCTTCCCATCCGTTTTCAAAGGCAGGGAGCCTCATCTGGTGGCCACCTCTACCACAGGCCCATGGGGAGTATGGCTGGACTACAGCCAATGTTCCATTAAGGCTCAAGAGCTCTTTTGTCAGCTTGTGATGAATGGTGCCCAATCTGGGTCTTACACTTCAGGGCAGGAGGCTCCTGTCTGACCCAAGGCTGGTCTAAAAATGCTGTTCAAGAGCAAAGTCCTGGAATTGGGGACCCCAAGAGCCTAGTTGGTGCTGTACCCAACTCTGGCCAAGCTGGTACCTAAATGCAAGACAAAATCTCCTTGACTTTTCTCTCTACTTTTCCCATGCAAAAGGAGTTTTTCCCATAGTCGTCACACTGGAAATGTGTGAGTCTTACCTTAAGCCAGCAAGTCTCAGAGTTTCATCCAAAACCCTTGTTATAGTACCTGGGTATTACTGCAGATTTTTCAGGGACCAATGTCTCTTCAGTAAATAGGACTGGGTCCTTCCCTTCAAGGAAGTGGGTTTCCTTCTTGCCCAGGGTGTGTCTAGGAATATCGTCTTGGCGCTAAGCCCTGGCAAAGGAGTCTCGTGATTTTGACAAATGCCGTATACTTCTGAGGCTGAGCCCCAACATGCAAGACATAGTTCTCCCCACCTTTCTTCTCCTCTCCTCATGCAAAAGGAAGAAGTCTTTGTTAGAGCCACAACTGTGCAGTCTGGAGTTAGGGGAGGGGTGATGCAAACACTCCCTTAGCCACCCCAGCTTGTGTCTTTTTATGTGGTGCCACCCCACCCCATACCCCAGTCAACTGGCTCTGGGCCCAGTTCAGCAATAGGACTTGCCTAAAGGTTGCAGTATTTGTGGTCTAGACTGACTTTCAAGTTAAATAAACGAAATAAGATCCACAGCGAATTTTGGACCATGGTACCAAGGCTTGTGGGACCTCAAGTTCAGAACTCTGAGATTGGTGATTCCCCTCTGGCTAGGGCTAGTTTACATGCTCCCTGTGTGGGAAGGCATTATCTGAGCTTGGTTCAGTTTTGCATTCTGCTATGACAAGTGCAGCACTAAGTTTAATGCCTCACAATTCCTACTCTCTCCCTCTCCCAGTGCACAGAAATGGTCTCAGCATTATGCTGCCACTGACGGGGGGATGGGGAAGGGGTGGCATTGATAATTGAAGATTCTTTTTGTCTACTTCTTGAGTGCCGCTTTCAGTGATACAAAGTTGAAACCAGGTATTGTGAGTGATTACCTGATTTTTGGTTCTTATGAAGGTTTTTTTTTTTTTTTTCTGTGTAGATAGTTGTTAAATTGGTGTCCTCATGGGAGGATGATCAGTGGAGCCTTCAATTCTGCCATCTTTTTCTGCCTCTTCCTCACATATTTTTTGTTTGTTTGTTTGTTTGTTTTTTCAGAAGGAGTCAATGAGAAAAAGAAGTTCATGTTGCTTTTGTATCCTGCAACTTTACAGAATTTTTTATTAGTTCTAAAATTATTTCATGAAGTTTTAAAGGTTTTCTATGTATATGATTATGTCTATAAACAGGGACAATTTAGCTTCTTATATCCAATTTGAATTTTTTTTTTATTTCTTTCTCTTACCAAATTGCTCTGGTTAGGACTTCCACTACAATGTTGAATAGAAGTGGTAAAAGTGGGCATCTATGTCTTGTTCTGAATCTTAGAGAAACAGGTTTTCCTTGTTGTGATGTTAGCTATGTGTTTGTCTTATATGGTCTTTATTGTGTTGGGGTACATTCTATATACCTAATTTGTTGAGTGTTTTTAATAATAAAAATATTGAATTTTGTCACATGCTTTTTTCTTCATCTATTGAAATGATCTTATGGTTTTTGTCCTTCATTTAGTTAATCTGATGTATTATATTTATTAAATTTGAGCAATGCATTTCTAAATAGTTCCTTGGTCAGGTAATAAATTACAAGGGAAATTCAAATTTTTAGCTTAATAAAAATAAAAACGCAACATGTCAAAATTCATGTAGTGCAGCTGAAATGCCTAGAGGAAATTTTATACAATTAAATGCCTACATTAAAAGAGAATAAAGATATTACATTAATAATCTTATGTATCACCATATAAAACCAGAAAAAGAAGGTCTAACAAAACTAATGGCAAAGCTCATGAAAAGAGAGTAATAAAGATTGGGACAGAAAATAGTCAAATTAATAGAATAATACAGTGATAAATAAAATCAAATGTTAGTTTTTTTGAAAAGATAAGCAAAATTCTTAAAACTTTAGATAAATTAACCAGGAGAAAAAGAGGAAAGAAACAGATGTTGGGAACTAGGAATGCAAGTAAAGATATTATCATTGATCAAGCAGGAATTAAAATTATTATAAGAGATTGCTATGAAAAACTTTATGTTAACCCATTTCACAACTAAGAGGAAATAGACAAATTCTTAGTAAGTCACAAAGAAGACTCAATGAAGATGAAATATAAATTTAGAATAAAAATGTAGCAAATGAAAAAATTAAGTTAGTATTTAAAAATCTTTTCATAAAGACAGACTTACACCAAGATATGAATTTTATCAAAGATTTAAACAGAAAATATTCTCAATATTTTATTAACTCTTTCAAAAATTTAGGAAGTTAAAACACTCTTCAACTCACTCTGTGAGAGGAGTATCGGCGTCACACCAAAAGTAGACAAAGATAACTACAGACCAGTATCTCCCATAAATGTAGATGTAAAGTAATTCTGAAAAATATTAGCTTACCAAATCTGGAACATGTAAGAGAGATTACATGTGATGATCAAGTGAGAATTGTCTTAGTAGTGCAAGGTGGGTTTAACATCCAAAATAAATTAATATAATACACCATATTAATATAATAAAGTGCACAAACTACACAATCATTTTAATAGACTCAGAACATACAATTAACAAAATGGAACACTTATTCCTGATAAAAATTATTATGAAACTGTAAGAGAAGGAAAGTTTATTAACCTGATCAAGATTATACCGTCTTATATTGAAATCTACTTAAACTTTTCTGACGCAATTATTCAATAAGTTGAAATAAAATCAACACAATGTAATCTTTAGAAAAGAAAGATTGAAGCAGGTTAAAGTGTTATAGTGGTTCAGAAGGAAAAATTATTTTCTTTTTGAGTCATATAAAATTTTGTTTCTTAATAACAAAGAAGATAGAAAGTTCAGACAGTAATCAGCACTTTTCACCTTCTAAAATTAGACATTTCTTACAAAGGATCTTAGGTTGGAGAAAATGCCAAAGCATGAAAAAGAGAAATGGTCCCTAATATTTCATCTTGTCCTCATATTACAGCCATGCAACTTCAGGATCTATGCATTTCTTAGTGGAGGAGTCCGTGAGGACATGGCTTTTTCAGGTCACAGCTAGGACAGAATTTCTTGCATATTCTTTCTTTCTTTATTCTGCTTTTATTGTACCTAATGAGTGTAATTAGTCTACTAAATTGATCTTTAACGGATGAGCATTTTTTTTTTTTTTTGCAGCAACAGGCAGTCTCTTCATGTTGTTGGTTTATTGTGTGAGTTTATCAGGTGATTTAAGCCTCAGAAGGCAAAAGGCATTACTTCTGAGTTACTGACACAGTAAGGGCTCTTCAATAAATGTAAACAAATGAGCAAACTATTCCAGATGACTTATTTTTATTTTATCTAATTCTGAAAAAGCTAAGAAAATTATGAACATGCAATGACGTCTGAATAGGAACAACTCTGGACTGCATTTCCCAGTAAGAGCAATGCAGAGGGTGAGTGATTTCCAAATGAGGTACCAAGTGCATCTCAATGAGACTATTTGACAGAGGGTGTAGCATAAGAAGGGAGAGCTGAGGCAGGGTAGGGCATTGTCTCACATGGGAAGTGCAATTCCTGGAGGTCCCCTCCCTACCCAATGGAGGCCACTGGGGGCTTTTCCATCCTCTCCAGCACTCTGGTTCATATACTGTACTTCTCCTGCAGTTTTTACCACCCACAGATCAGGAGATTTCTGGACCAAAAAGTGCCACGAGTTTCCAGCATGGCTGTTTCAGCTGGTGCTGCAGGTTTCCACACAAAAACTCACACAAGTCTTGGTGGACATTTCAACTGGCACCTGGAATGCCTCAGAGACAGAGCCACCCATTCAACAGAAAAAGGGGGGCCAAAAGCAGGGAGCCAGGTAATCTGGCTTGGTGGGTTCCGTCCCCAGAAAGACAAGCAATCTGAAATGCTCTGGACTGAGAGTTTCACAGCAAATGCAGCTGGACCTGGGATGGTCCAGCTCTGCGGGGGGAAGGGCATCCACCATTGCTGATGCAGTCCACCACTGCTAAGGCAGTCTGCCATTACTGAGGCAGTACACAGTACTGAGGCAGCCTGCCATTACTGAGGCAGACCACCATTACCGAGGCAGTTCTAACACTGCCTCTGTAAAAAAAACTGCAAGGAAGTTTTCTCAGCAGCTGAGCAGAGTCAGCAGCAGCTCAGCAATGCCTCTGCTGACACACTGTGACTAGATTACCTCTTTGCTGGGCAAGGCATCTCTGAAAAAAGGCAGCAGCACATCAGGAAATTATGAATAAAGCCCCACCTTCCCAGGACACAGCACCTGGGAAAAGAGGTGGTTGGTTATGAGTTCCACTGCAGCAGACATAAATGTACCACCCAGCAGCTCTGAATGGAACAGTGGAGCTCCCAGCACAGCACTTGAGCTCTGATAAAGGACAGACTGTCTTCTCAAGTGGCTCTGTGACCCCCCATATACCCAAAGAGGCACCTAATAATGGAGAGATCTGGCTAACATCTGGTGAGTACCATTCTGGGACAAAGATAACAGAAGAAGAAATTGGCAGCAACCCTTACTGTTCTGCATCCCCCATGGGTGATTCCCAGGCAAGCAGGTTCTGGAGTGGACTTCCAGCAGTCCTGCAGCAGAGGGTCCTGACTGTTAGAAGGAAAATGAAAAAATAGAAATAGCTTCAACATCAACAAAAAGGATGCCTACTCAGAGACCCCCTCTGTAAGTCACTAACTACAAAGACCACAGGTAGATATATCCAAGAAGATGGGCAGAAACCAGTGCAAAAAGGATGAAAACACCAAAAACCAGAACATCTCTCCTCCTCCAAGGGATCACAAATCCTTAACAGAAAGGGAACAAAGCTGGATGGAGAGTCTGATGAATTGACAGAAGCAGGCTTCAGAAGATGGGTAAATAACAAATTTCTCTAAGCTAAAATAACATGTTCTTATCCAATACAAAGAAACGAACAACCTTGAAAAAAGGTTTGATGAAATGCTAATGAGAATGATCAGCTTAGAGAACAACATAAACGATTCGACGGAGCTGAAAAACACAGCAGGAAAACTTTGCGAATCATACACAAGTTTCAATAACCGAATTAACCAAGCAGAAGAAAAGATATCAGAGATTGAAGATCAGCTCAATGAAACAAAATGAGAAGGCAAGATTACAGAAAGAAGAGTGAAAAGAAATGAACAAAGCCTCCAAGAAACATGGAATTATGTGAAAAGACCTAATAAACAATTGATAGGTGTACCTGAATGTGACGGAGAGAATGAATCCAAGCTGGAAAACACTCTTCATGATATGCAGAAGAACTTTCCCAACTTAGCAAGGCAGGCCAACATTCAAGTCCAGGAAATACAGAGAACACCTCAAAGATATTCTTCAAGAAGAGCAACTCTGAGGCAAATACTCATCAGATTCACCAGGGATGAAATGAAGGAAAAAATGCTAAGACCAGCCACAGAGAAAGGCTGGGTTACCCACAAAGGGAAGCCCATCAGACTGACAGTGGATCTCATCAGACACCCTACGAGCCAGAAGAGAGTGGGGGCCAATATTCAACATCCTTAAAGAAAAGAACTTTCAACCCAGAATTTCATATCCAGCCAAATTAAGCCTCATAAGCGAAGGAGAAATAAAATTCTCTATGGACAAGCAATTGCTGAGAGATTTCATCATCACCACTAGGACTGTGTTACAAGAGCTCCTGAAAGAAGCACTAAACATAGAAAGGAACAATCAATACCAGCCATTCAAAAAATGGTAAAGACCATCGATACAATAAAGAAATTGCATCAACTAATGCACAAAACAACCAGTTAGCATCAAAATGGCAGGATCAACTTCACACATAACAATATTAACCTTAACTGTAAATGGACTAAATGTCACAGTCAGAAGACACAGAATAGCAAATTGGATAAAAAAAAAAAAAATCAAGACCCATTGGTGTGCTGTATTCAGGAAACCCATCTCATGTGCAAGGACACACATAGGCTCAAAATAAAGGAATGGAGGAAGATTTACCAAGCAAATAGAGAGAGAGAAAAAAAAAAAGCAGAAGCTGCAATCTTAGTCTTAAGAAAGGCATTAATTACATAATGTTAGAATAATCAATGCAACAAGAAGAGCTAATAATCCTAAATATATATGCACCCTTTACAGGAGCCCCCAGATACATAAAAGAAGTTCTTAACAACCTACAAAGAAACTTAGATTCCCACACAATAATAGTGGGAGACTTTAACACTCCACTGTCAATATTAGACAGATCAATAAGACAGAAAATTAACAAGGATATCCAGGACTTGAACTCAGATCTGGAACAAGCAGATCTAAAAGACAACTACAGAAATCTCCACCACAAATCCACAGAATATACATTCTTCTCAGCACCACATCGCACCTACTCTAAAACTGACCACATAATTCTAAATAAATCACTCCTCAGCAAATGCAAAAGAATGGAAATAATAACAGTGACTCAGACCAGAGTGCAATCAAATTAGAGCTCAGGATTAAGAAGCTAACTCAGAACTGCACAATGTCATGGAAACTGAACAACTGGCTCCTGAATGTCGACTGGATAAACAATGAAATGAAGGAGAAAATATAGATGTTCTTTGAAACCAACAAGAATGAAGATACAATGTACCAGAATCTCTGGGACACATTTAAAGCAGTGTATAGAGGGAAAGTTACAGCAATAAATGCCCACATGAGAAGCAAGGAAAGATCTAAAATCGACACCCTATCATCAAAATTGAAAGAGCCAGAGGGGCAAGATCAAAGACACTCAAAAGCTAGCAGAAGGCAAGAAATAACCAAGATCAGAGCAGAACTGAAGGAGATAGAGACACAAAAAATTCTACAAAAAATCAGTAAATCCAGGAGTTGCTTTTTCAAAAAGATCAATAAAATTGACAGACTGCTAGCCAGATTAATAAAAACAAAAAGAGAGAAGAATTAAATAGATGCAATATAAAATGATTAAGGGAAAATCACCACTGATTTCAAAGAAATACAAACTACCATCAGAGATTACTACAAACAACTCTAGGCACATAAACCAGCAAACCTGGGAGAAATGGGTAAATTCCTGGACACTTGGCACCCTCGGAAGAATAAACCAAAAAGAAGTTGAAACCCTGAATAGAGCAATAACAAGGGCTGAACTTGAGGCAGCAATTAATACACTACTAACCAAAAAAAGTCCAGACCCAGATGAGTTCACAGCCGAATTCTACCAGACATACAAAGAGGAGCTGGTACCACTCCTTCTGAAACTGTTCTAAGCAATATAAAAAAAGAGAATCCTTCCCAAATCATTTTTATGAGATGAACATCATCCTGATACCAAAACCTGGAAGAGATTCAACAAAAAAAGAAAACTTCAAGCCTATATCCATGATGAAAATAGATGCAAAAATCTTCGTTAAAATACTGGCAAACTGATTGCAACAGCACACGAAAAACTTATCCATCACACTCAAGTAGACTTCATCTCAGGGATGCAAAGTTTATTCAACATATGCAAGTTTATAAATATAATCCACCACATAAGCAGAACCAAAGACAAAAACAACATGATTATTTCAATAGATGCAAAGAAGGACTTCAACAACATTCAACAGCCCATTATGCTAAAAACTCTCAATAAACTAGATATTGATGGAATATATCTCAAAATAATAAAATCTATGTAGAACAAACCCTCCATCAATATCATAGTGAATGGGTGAAAACTGGAAGCATTCCTTTGAAAGCTGACACTAGACAAGGATGCTCTCTCTCATCACTCCTATTCAATATAGTATCGAAAGTTCTAGCCATAGCAATCAGGTAAGAAAAAGAAATAAAGGGTATTCAGTTACGAAAGGAGGAAGTGAAATTGTCTCTATTTGCAGATAACATGATTGTATATTTAGAAGACCCCATCATCTCAGCCCAATATCTCATTAAACTGATAAGCAACTTCAGCAAAGTCTCAGGATACAAAATCAATGTGCAGAAATCACAAGCATTCCTATTCATCAATAACAGACTAACAGAGAGCAAAATCAAGAGCAAACTCCCATTCACCATTGCTACAAAGTGAATAAAATAACTAGGAATACAACTAATAAAGGAATTAAAGGACCTCTTCAAGGAGAACTGCAAACCACTGCTCAAGATAATAAGAGAGTATACAAACAGATGGAAACACATTCCATGTTCATGGTTAGGAAGAATCAATATTGTGAAGATGGCCATATTGCCTAAAGTAATTTGTGGATTTAATGCTATCCCCATAAAGCTACCAATGACCTTCTTCACAGAACTGGAAAAAAAACAGCTTAAACTTCATATAGAAACAAAGAGAACTTACATTGCCAAGACAATCCTAAGCAAGAAGAACAAAGCTGCAGGCATCATGCTACCTGACTTCAAACTATAGTACAAGGTTACAGTGATCAAAACAGCATGTTACTGGTACCAAAACAGAGATATAGACCATTGGAACAAAACAGAGGCTTCAGAAACAACACCACGCATCTACAACCATCTGATCTTTGACAAACATGTCAAAAACAAGTAATGGGGAAAGGATTCACTGTTTAATAAATAGTGTTGGGAAACCTGGCTATCCATGTGCATAATGTAGAAACTAGACCCCTTCTCTACATCTTACACTAAAATTAACTCCAGATGGATTTAACATTTAAACATAAGACCTAACATCATAAAAACCCTGGAAGAAAACCTAGGCAAAACCATTCAGGACATAGGCATAGGCAAGGACTTCATGACTAAAACACCAAAAGCATTGGCAACAAAAGCCAGAATAAACAAATGGGATCTAATTAAACTCCAGAGTTTCTGTACAGCAAAAGAAACAATCATTAGAGTGGCTTGGCAACTTACAGAATGGGAAAAAGTTTTTACAATCTTCCCATCTGACAAAGGGCTAATATCCAGAATCTACAAAGAACTAAAACTGATTTACAAGAAGAAAACAAACAAAACCATTCAATAGTGGGCAAAGGATATTAACAGACCCTTTTCAAAAGAAGACATATATGAGGCCAACAAACATATGAAAAAATGCTCATCATCACTGGTCATGAGAGAAATGCAAATCAAAACCACATTGAGATATCACCTCATGCCAATTAGAATGGTGGTCATTAAAAAATCTGGAGACAACAGATGCTGGATAGGATGTGGAGAAACAGGAACACTTTTACACTGTTGGTGGGAGTGTAAGCTAGTTCAACCACTGTGGAAGACAGTGTGGCACTTCCTCAAGGACCTAGAAATAGATATTCCATTTGACCCAGCAATCCTGTTACTGGGTATATACCCAAAAGATTAGAAATCGTCCTATTATAAGGACACATGCATAAGAATGTTCATTGCGGCACTGTTTACAATAGCAAAGACGTGGAACCAACCCAAATGCCCATCGATGATAGACTGGACAAAGAAAATGTGACACATATACACCATGGAATACTATGCAGCCATAAAAAATAATGAGTTTGTGTCCTCTGTAGGGATATGGATGAATCTGGGAACCATCATTCTCAACAAACTGACACAAGAACAGAAAATCAAACACCACATGTTCTCACTTATAGGTGAGTGTTGAATAATGAGAACACATGGACACAGGGAGGGGAGTATCACACACAGGGGTCTGTTGGGGGGGCAAGGGAGGGACATCGGTGGGGCAGGGAGGTCAGGGAGGGATAACATGGGGAGAAATGCCAGACGTAGGTGATGGGGGGATGGAGGCAGCAAACCACATTGTCATGTGTGTACCTATGCAACAATCCTGCATGATCTGCACATGTACCCCAGAACCTAAAGTACAAAAAAAGAAGAAAATGATGAACATGTGGAAGCATAGGAAATTTGTATTTTATACTCTTCTGAATCTCATATAGAGACAACCATTCAACTTTGGATGTAAATTGGGTGTTAATAGTTTCATAGCGTAGTTTATGCCACAAATACTGTCCTTTCTCTTACATCGGTGAATAAAATTGTCCTTGTTACTGGCTGCAGACTATCTGCAATTCCCATCTTAGTTACTCTTTGGCTTAAGGGTTTAGAAATCTTCTCTATGGACTGAACCTCAGCAGGGCTGCAGCTACCGTGTTCTATTGCACGGGCATCTCTGTGCTGTCGGTCTGGAACTTGCAGCTACAATGGATTCAAATTCAAAATATGGCAACTCTGAAAGATATTGCCAGGTGACTGAAGTCCATCAAAAACATCCAGAAAATTACCAAGTCTATGAAAATGGTAGCAGTAGCAAAATATGCATGAGCTGAGAGAGAGCAGAAACCAGCTCGAATATGTGGATTGAGATCTTTGGTTCTCTATGAAAAAGCTGATATCAAGGTGCCGAAAGACAAGAAGAATCACCTTCTTATCGGTGTGTCCTTAGATAGAGGACTGTGTGGTGCTATTCATTCCTCCATTGCTAAACAGATGAAAAGTGAGGTCACTACACTAACAGTAGCTTGGAAAGAAGTTATCCTTGTTGGAATTTGTGACAAAATCAGAGGCATACTTTATAGGACTCATTCTGACCAGTTTCTAGTGGCATTCAAATAAGTGGGAAGAAAGCCCCCTACTTTTGGAGATGCATCAGTTGTTGCCCTTGTATTACTAAATTCTGGATATGAGTTTGATGAAAGCTCCATCATCTTTAATCGATTCAGGTCTGTCATCTCCTATAAGACAGAAGAAAAGCCCATCTTTTTCCTTAAAACCATTGCAAGTGCTGAGAGCACGAGTATCTACGATGATATTGATGCGGATGTGCGGCAAAATTACCGAGAATACAGTCTGGCCAACATCATCTACTACTCTCTGAAGGAGTCCACCACTAGTGAGCAGAGTGCCAGGATGACAGCCATGGACAATGCCAGCAAGAATGCTTCTGAGACGATTAAAAAATTGACATTGACATTTAACTGTACCTGCCAAGCTGTCATCACAAAAGAGTTGATTGAAATTATCTCTGGTGCTGCAGAGCTGGATTAATGAAAATCAAGTTCCATCCGCAGACAAGACGACTGATTTTGTTTTTAGCTTACTGCTGTCTTTGTCAGAAGAATCCGTTCCTCCATTGTTTGAATTAGTGAAGACAGCAAGATATTTGTAAATCATCTTAATATAAACAACTTAAAATAAGAAAAAAAAGAAATCTTTTGTATATGAATAAAGAGGTTAACATATCATGTCTTCATTAGCCATAACACGTTTAGTTATTATAGATTAGCTTAATACCTTAGTTTCACATTCCTGGGGGAGGGAATGATGCTATAGAATGGAGACTGAGAATATTGAAATGGGGTAAAACCCCACTCAGTTGAGCAAAGTAGGGGTTTCTGGGTAGCCAAAATGGAGTCTTGAGCCTCTTAGCATGTAGAAATATTAAGAAAATACGAAAAGCACTGATTTTGGGGGTCACAAAAGTAATGGGAGTGAGTAGAAGAGATATTTTAAGCATCAAAGTGCTTAAGACTGAAATCTGGAGGATACTCAGGGTGGGGTATAGATTTCAGAGCCTTTGGGTCCTTCATAGGCCCCCAACCTAGAGGTTCCACCTCCCTCCTTTGCATTCAAAAACAACCTTAGCCTCATCTCAGTTCAAATCTAACTAGGTCCCTGTTCTGTACAAGCTCCAGATTAAGCAGTGGGGTTCAAAATCAAAGCAAGCTATATTATTTCCTTTCTGGAGCTCATGATCTGGTGAGGGAGATACCTCACTTCCAGGCTTTTCCACTTTACTAAGAACTTAACATTGGGTAGGTCACTTAACCTCTCTGAACTTCAGTTTTCTCATCTGGAAAAGAATAATAATAGTTCCTACTTCACAGGGCTTTTAAGAAAATTCAGTGGGATAAAGCTGGTCTGGTAAAAGATGAAGTGAGTTATTATGGATAATTACAATGATGAAGCACTTAGCAAAATGCCTGGCACAAAGTAAGTACTCAGCAATTATGATCTGTTATAGGCAATTATTACTGACGTACATGATGGTTGTAGCTTTTGTGAGTCCTGAGATGACTACTTCAAATTATATTACGAATATTAGCATTAGCTATTCCAGAAAATTTCCCAAGGTTCTTTATTCTTCATTCCATTGTGAGCCATTCTGCTTCTGGTGACATAGACTCACAGTGATACTTATGCTTTAGTATGTAACAGAATCACCTGAAGAACATGCAAAAAATATACCTCCTGGCGCATTGTCCAAAGATTCTGATTTAATAGTTCTAGAAGTCACTTCCAAGAATCTGAATTTTAAACAGGTATCATGTGCAGTACTGATGGAGATGATTTTTGGACTGCATTTTGAGATAGTCTGGCCTGGAAATTCTCCAGTTGCCTTTTGGGAATATGGTGATTTTCTGGATTGTTTTTCATGTCTATCCAAATTCCTCCCAAACCAACTGTCACACCCATGAGAAGAAAGGCTGGGAAAGATTCCCATAAAGTCAGCCAAGATAGAGAGGAAGGACTAATAGATACCAAGGGAAGATAAGATTTAAGTAGGGCAGAAGCAGGCCTTTCCAATTGGGTCCATGTGGCTGCTTCTGGCACAGCAGGCACTCAGAGAGCAACAGTGCTTCTCACACTCACCGACTTGGAGAAGAGGCAGGGTGCAGCTGGAAATGGTATTCAGGAACATGATCCTTAACAGAGCTTAATGATAAAAAATACAGTCATACAAAATCTTGCTAATGCAGTCTAATTGGGGCCTGAATAATTTTTTAATTAATGTTTTTAATTAAAATATGATAGAATATTTGAAAGTCAATTTTATTATAGTCAAGGAGCTACAGCAACCCAAACCAGTCCAACAAAGTGTTGCCAAGTAGAGGGCCTCTGGGATCCAGTGTAATGAATTGAGAATTATTTGTCATCAGGAATTTGTATGTAAATGGATTTGTATGTAAATGGATGCTCCATAAGTGCTTGAAAACAGTTTGTTCTCCTTAGGGGTATAAATATGCCCCTGGTAATCATGTTTGCATGATTTTACTTACAACCTCCCCCATCCCTCCATCAGCTAGACAGTCCAGCTTGTACTTCTGGTAGAATTATTTCAATTTAATTTGCAAAGCTCTGGAAATTATAATTTTCACTTAGAGAATAAATATGTAGCAAATTTTTGTGGATAGAACCAAAGTAAGTCTGAACTGGAAGAGAACTTAGAGATTATTAATCCTGAAACTCATTTTACATATGGAGAAACTGAGACTAAGAGCAAAAATGTGACTTATTCAACGATATGCAGAATTGGGGTAGAACTAGATCTGGATCCCAGATCTAGCACATTCCAGAGCAGCCTGCCTTCCGCTGAATAGAACACACTGCCCCCTACTAAATGTCATTTACTATAATGTATGCTGACAATAAATGAATTTTTTTAAATTAGAATCCTGTTGTTTAACAATGTCCTTTGTTTACTATCTAGATGTGAATTAAGCAAGAATCAAAATTCCAAATTGGTATTTAAATTGGTAACATGAGGTTTACTAATAAGAGAAAACATTGCTATTACTTCAAAGTGCAGGTGAAACATACAAAGAAACATTAACTGATTAAATGGATAAATGGCAAGAGATGTCATTAGAGCTCTTGTCTTCAGCAAAATCGGATCATCAAAGTGTATCTGCATCAACTTCCACCTAACCTTGCCCTTTTGTTCGTTCTATGCTCTGTATCATCTTCTGAAACATTTGAGAAACATTTGTTAAAGTAAAGAATAGAGGATGTAAATTGATGTCAAGATGTTCTGGTAATGTCATTCTTACCCAAATAGGAGAAAACTCAATGGGAAAAGGTTCTTTAATTTTCAGTAAACACTTTTATTGCTATGGGTAAGAGTTAGATGACCAAGTAATTTATTTTCCAAACATTTACCCTTTGAGATTGAAAGGGGATGCTATTAATATTTACACTGGAACAATAGGCAGAAACTGGTACTCTCCCACGAAAACAAAACATATCATAATTCATGAAAACAGAAAGAACACAATGTTAAAGAAAGCAGAGTACAGCATCATATAACTCAGATATCCACAGAAGAGTGGCATATTTCACTTATACTTAATGTCCTCTAGGTTTACCCATGTTGTTTCAAATGATGGAATTTCCTTATTTTTGAAAGTTGAGTGGTATTTCACTGGGTATATAGTCTTTGCTCATTGTAGCATTATTCACAATCTTCAAGACATGGAAACAAGCTAAATGTCCATAATGAATGAATGGCTAAAAATGTTGCATATATGCACAAAGAAATGGCACAGAAAGACAAATACCATATATTCTCACTTATATGTGGAATCTAAAAAAATCAAATGCATATAGATTGAGTGGTAGTTAGAATAAGGTATTAGGGGTAGAGGACAGGGAGTTGAGTAATGGTAGTCAAAGATTCAAAACATTTTTCATTTTCTTTTCTTTCTTTCTTTTTTTTTTTTTTTTTGCTTGGGAAATACCCTATGTTTATTATAATTTCATTTTCATTTTAGGTAAAAACAAAATAGAAGTATGAACAAGTTAAAAATTAGCTAAAAATGAATACCATATTTAACAAGTAAAATACAAGTAAATAGTGCTTGAAGTTAAAGTTTCTCTTAGTTTGATGGTAAGATTACAAGGTATTCTCTTTTTTAACTTTTTCTTTTTCGATTTAATTTTAATTTTTTTATTATACTTCAGGTTCTGGGGTACATGAGCAGAATGTGCAGATTTGTTACTTAGGTATACATATGCCATGGTGGTTTGCTGCACCCATCAAGCTGTCATATACATTAGGTAGTTTTCATAATGCTATCCCTCCCCTAGCCCCTCACACCCCAACAGGCCCTGGTGTGTGATGTTTCCCTCCTTGTGTCCATGTGTTCTCATTGTTCAACTCCTTATAAGTAAAACATGCGGTATTTGGGTTTCTGTTCTTGTGTTAGTTTGCTGAGAATGATGATTTCCAGCTTCATCCATGTCCCTGCGAAGGACATAAATTCATCCTTTTAAGGCTGCAAGCATACCATGTTGTATATGTGCCACGTTTTGTCTATCTAGTCTGTTATTGATAGGCATTTAGGTTGGTTCCAAGTCTTTGTTATAGTGAACAGTGTCACAATAAACATATTTGTGTGTATGTCTTTATAGTAGAATGATTTATAATTCTTTGGGCATATATCCAGTAATAGGATTGCTGGGTCAAATGGTACTTCTAGTTCTAGATCCTAATTGCCAGACTGTCTTCCACAATGGTTGAACTACTTTACACTCCCACCAACAGTGTAAAAGTGTTGCTATTTCTTCACATCCTTTCCAGCATCTGTTGTTGCCTGACATTTTAATGATCGCCATTCTAACTGATGTGAGATTATCTCAAATTGGTTTTGATTTGCAATTCTCTAAAGATAAGTGATGATGAGATTT
Organism: Cacajao melanocephalus; assembly: GCA_963573385.1. Lineage (NCBI taxonomy): Eukaryota > Metazoa > Chordata > Mammalia > Primates > Pitheciidae > Cacajao > Cacajao melanocephalus. The sequence goes on along the minus strand of CAUYLG010016813.1, from coordinate 1,755 downwards.
TTTTTTAATATGTTTGTTGTCTGCATAAATGTTTTCTTTTGAGAAGTGCCTGTTCATATCTTTCACCCACTTTTTGATGGGGTTATTTTTTTTCCAGTAAATTCGTTTAAGTTCCTTGTAGATTCTGGATATTAACACATTGTCAGATGGATAGATTGCAAAAATTTTACTGCATTCTGTAGGTTGCCTGTTCACTCTAATGATAGTTTCTTTTGCTGTAAAGAAGCTCCTTAGTTTAATTAGATCCCATTTGTCTATTTTGGGTTTTGTTGCCATTGCTTTCGGTGTTTTAATCTTGAAGCCTTTGCCCATGCCTATGTCCTGAATGATACTGCCTAGGTTTTCTTCTAGTATTTTTGTGGTTTTAGGTCTTACATTTAAGTCTTTAGTTCAACTTGAATTAACTTTTATATAAGGTGTAAGAAAGAAATCCAGTTTCAGCTTTCTGCATATGGCTAGCCAGTTTTCCCCAAACCATTTATTGAAAAGGGAATCCTTTTCCCATTGCTTGTTTTTTGTCAGGTCTGTGAAAGATCAGATGGTTTTAGATGTCTGGTGTGGTGTTATTGATGAGGCCTTTGTTCTGTTCCATTGGTCTATATATCTGTTTTGGTACCTGTACCATGATGTTTTGGTAACTGCAGCCTTGGAGTATAGCTTGAAGTAAAGTAGTATGATGCCTCCAGCTTTGTTCTTTTCTCTTAGGACTGTCTTGGCTATACAGGCCCTTTTTTGGTTTCAAATGAAGTAGTTTTTTTCCAATTCTTTGAAGAAAGTCAAAGGTAACTTGATGGGAATTGCATCAAATCTATAAATTATTTTGGGCAGTAAGGCCATTTTCATGATATTGATTCTTCCTAACCAGGAGCATGGAATGTTTTTCCATTTATTTGTGTCCTCACTTATTTCCTTCAGCAGTGGTTTGTAGTTTTCCTCTAAGAGGTTTTTCACATCCCTTGTAAATTGTATTAATAGGTATTTTCTTCTCTTTGTAGCAATTGTGAATGGGAGTTCACTCATGATTTGGCTCTCTGTTAATCTGTTATTGGTGTATAGAAATGCTTATTATTTTTGCACATTGATTTTTGTATCCTGAGACTTTGCTGAAGTTGCTTATCAGTTTAAGGAGATGTTGGGCTGAGATGATAGGGTCTTCTAAATATACAATCATGTCATCTGCAAATAGGGACAATTTGACTTTCTCTTTTCCTAATTGAATACTCTTTATTTTTTTTTTCTTGCCTAATTGCTCTTAATAGAACTTCCAATACTATATTGAATAGGAGTAGTGAGAGAGGGCATCCTTGTCTAGTGCCGGATTTCAAAGGGAATGCTTCCAGTTTTTGCCCATTCAGCATGATATTGGCTGTAGGTTTCTTGTAAATAGCTTTTATTGTTTCGAGGTATGTTCCTTCAGTACCTAGTTTATTGAGAGTTTTTAGCATAAAGGGCTGTTGAATTTTGTCGAAGGCCTTCTTTGCATCTATTGAGATAATCATGTGGTTTTTGTCTTTGGTTCTGTTTATGTGGTAGATTACGTTTATAGACTTGCGTATGTTGAACCAGCCTTGCATCCCTGGAATGAAGCCTACTTGATCGTAATAAGCTTGATCAGATAAGCTTTTTGATGTGCTGTTGCAATCGGTTTGCCAGTATTTTATTGAAGATTTTTGCATCTATGTTCATCATGGATATTGGCCTGAAGTTTTCTTTTTTTGTTGAGTCTCTGCCGGGTTTTGGTATCAGGATGATGTT